>CM076574.1:708338572-708590478 GCA_034641835.2 Pinus albicaulis
AAAATAAATCACTAAACCCTTTCCTAGTGTGTGATCAGGTCCAGACCTTACTCAACCCTTCATGGTGAGTAATCGGGTCTCCTCACCGAGAGGCACTCACTCAAACCTAACTAGTGAGAACTTTATGCCTCTTGGACCATTCTCCCTATCGAGATAATTCCCTTCCATGCCAGTATGAAATTAGTACTCCATCTCAATCAGAGGAGTAATCTCCACAAGCCCCAGCTTGTCTCTAAAGTATATGAACTTGTCTTTGGGAAATGACTTTTTCATAACATTAGTTGTTTGCTCATCGGTAGATATGTACTCGAGCCTTATCTCTCTCCTCTATACCATGTCACATATGTAGTGGTACTTGATCTCAATATGTTTCGACATGTCATGTAACATGAGATTCTCTAAAATATTCACAAAACATTGATTATCATAGTGTATCGCGGTCGGTTCCATCTCGTGGTTGAACAATCTTGCAAAAAACCTTTGAATCCACACCACTTTTGTACATGCTTCATTGGTTTTAATATATTTTTCTTTTGCAGTGTTGAGTTTGAAAAATCTTTGCTTCCTACTGATCCAAGATATCATAGTATATTCCATGGTGAAGTATACCCCCTAAGTGTTCTTCTTCAACAACACTTCCTTCCTAGTCAACATATATATATCCCTAAAGTTGTACGTCCTTGTTTGCAACCTATCTCAAACCATAGTTCACAGTACCACATATATATCTCAAAATCTTCTTTGTTGCAATCTAATGCTCATGTCTCGGTTCCACTTGTAACTGGCTCAATGTTTTTATAGAAAAAACAAAAGTTTGTCCTAGTGTTAACCAAATACATCAACAAGCTAATCAATCATCAGTACATAGATGGATCTACCAAATTGGATTTAGAGCCTCTTAGATTTTTTATGTTATTCATCATGGGAGTATCCATGGATTTACAGTCCATCATGCAAAACTTCTGAAGGGTCTCAATAAGATACTTTCCTTGAACAAGGAGTACTTCACTAGGTTCCTGACATACCTCTAGTCCCAATTAATAACGCATAAAACCAATATCCTTCATATAAAATTCATAATCCAACTGATTTTTACACTAAATGATGAGAGGCTTAACACTTATCAGGAAAAAATCATCAAGTTATAGCAATAGTATCATGAGTGCATTCTTCACAACCTTAAAATAGAGGTTTGGATCAGCGTCACTCTTGGTAAATACTAAATTACTAATCTTGTCAAATAGATATCAATTTGAGCATACCAAGCTCTCAAAGCTTGCTTGAGTCCATAAAATTCCTTCTTTATCCTGCAAACGTGAGATTCCTTTCCATGCACCTCAAAATATTGATATTTCTCTATGTACAACTCATCCTTAATCACACCATTGAGGAAGGTTGTATTAACATCCATTTTATGTAAATTCCATCTCAACGAAGCAGTAAGAGAAATAATAGATCTAATGGAGGTGTACCTCACAATTGGAGCAAAGGTCTCATCATAATCTTCTCCCTCTTTCTAGGAGAACCCTCTAGCCATGAATCACACTTTGTATTTGTCAATACTTCCATCCGTAACATGCTTGATCTTGTATATCCACTTGGAAGTCACCATCGACTTCCCATCTGGCCTTGGAACAATCTCCCAAACATCATTCTTCATGATGGATTGGTATTATTCATTAATGGCCTCCTTCCATACTTGCTCACTAGTTTCTTCTTAATACGTGGAATCTTATGCATCAATAAGGATAATCATAAGAATTACATAACTAGAAAATCTCTTGGGTTTCTTAATGTCTTTGGATGTGCCATTAGGAGTTGCATGTACTTCTACTTATTCCAATGTAGATCTAAGTCATGTTGGTATATTTCTAATTTCAAGGACAACAACTGGTTCCACTGATTTAGAAGGCCCTTTTAGCTCTTCAAGACATTCTTTAGAACTCAAATTACCTTCTTCCTACTTTACTTCATCGTAGGAATCCATGGATACTTCCTTAGATTTCCAATATTCCCCTTTATCATCAAATATGACATCTCGGCTAACCTCAATCCATCATTGCTCTGGTGTGTAGATTCTATAGGCCTTTGATGATTCACTATAACTAAGAAATATTCCTTTCTTTCCTGAAGTTTCAAGCATGTTCCTTTTATCCTTAGGAACATGGATGTAAATAGGGAAACCAAATATTCTCATATGTCCAACCTCTGGCTTTCATATAGAGAATGATTCTTCATGAGTCATACCTTTCAAAAATCGATGAGGACTTCTACTTTGAAGATATACACCTATCAATGGTGCTTCTTCCCATAATAACATCAACAAGTCTTGATCATTCATCATAGCCTTGACAGATTCTTCAATGAACATGTTATTTTATTCTGCTACACCATTTTGTTATGGATTATAGGGAACAATCAACTCCCTCTTAACCCCATATTCCTTATAGAAAGAAACAAGTTCTTTTGAGGTGTACTCTCCTCCATTATCAGATCTCAAAATCTTGATCTTCTTACATGTCAATTTTTCCACTTAAGCTTTGAATTCTTGAAACTTAGTGAAGACTTCATCCTTGGTATTCAGGAGATAGATCCATGTCTTTCAAGAGAAGTCATCAAATCACATATTATAATAAACCTCCAAGAAATTTTATAGGCTGTAGAAATTTGATAACTGATATGTTATACATCGATATTCTCCTGATCACACACTATTTTAACTTCATGCACAATACATAATCTCTTCTACCATTGATCATTAATTGTGGAAATAAAATCAATCGCATGCGCACATTAAAACCATAAACAATCACACATATGAACACAGTATTTTATGGGAAAGCTTAAAGATGAAAACCCCCAACTATATGTATATTATATGTCATAGAGATCATGTAACAATCATTATACAAAGCTCCTCACAAAGCTCTCAGTATAATCTCCAATTGCTACACACTAATCAAGCCCGATCTAGCAAATCACATGCTCCAATCTCTGCCACCTGATAGCCTGCCTCTACTGCGCAATCACTACTGAAGAATGGCTCTGAATGAACTCGAATTGGTCCAGCCTTGCTCACGCAATCCTCATTGGCATCTCCAATCACTGGTTGTTTCAAATCATGCAACAGTATAGTCACAACTGATAGTCACACTGCTCTTTCACCTACCTCTTCACTGGTCTCCACTGAAACTGTCCATGCACTGTAGTTAATTGATGTATTCTTTAGTTGATTAATGAGTTAATAATTAGTGAATTAATTAATAATTAATTCACACCACTCTCACTAGTGTATCAATCAGCTAGACTAGATACAACTAGCTCAACTATGTTTAACTCAGTTAAACTGAACACAACTCCACCAACTACCTCAATAACTCCACCAAACTCTGTCACATGAGTTCTAACTGAAGTATCCATGCAATAGCTCCACTTAAACCTCAGGAATAGCGTAATTCCTTCTGTCAGCTCCTGTGCCACATCTATGCACTTAACTGAAGTGCTCCAAGAGAATAAGATAATGTTTATAGTCCAAATATTATTAAGAGCTAATAATATTCGACATATCTATTTTTAGACTGGAAATATAAAAATAGATTCCACCCAATATGTCTAAAAATAGAAGTCCATCTATTTTTTTCCGACTTGACCAACCATCCACAAATAGCATCCTGCAACTCATAGAACATGATCGACATGTCTAAAAATAGACATAGTCTAAAAATAGACTTGCGCCAAAAATAGCCTGCGGGCCCACTTAGTGAAGGCGACTTCTTTCCACTAAGCTCATCATCTTGTTGCAATCTCAACACTCCCTCTCAACAAGATAAGGATTATCTGCAACCCCTATCCTGCCCCCGTGGTATTCGAATTTTCTCCTGGTGAGCGCCTTCGTCAAGATATCAGCATCCTGATCCTCCGTAGGAATGTATGAAAGTAACATGATCTTCCGCTGCACACAATCTCTGATATGATGATACCAGATGTCAATGTGTTTAGATCTATCATGAAATACTAGATTAACCGAGAGTTTGATGCAACTATGATTATCACAATAAATCACAGTAGGCTCGAAGTGTGAACTGAACAACCCGACTCGTATCTTCTCATCCATATAGCCGCACGCACGGCAACCCCCCCGCCACATACTCGCGCGCCCGCCGAATCGAGTGCTACAGATTCGGCTTCCTCGCTCGCCAAGAACGGTGCTGTTTTAACCGACATCGAAAATCCTCCGATGTGCTTGTCCGTTGGCTCCTCGCCCAATCTGCATCCATGAAGCCACATGCCCTCACCTCATCTGACTTTCTCTACCATAATCCATATCCCGATGTGCTTCTAAGATATCTTAATACATGCTTGCTTACCTTGCAGAAGAGCTTGGTAGGCTTAACCATAGCTTTCGAAAGATGGTTAACAGCATAGCATATGTCGGGTCGTGTATTGACCAGATACATAAGAGACCCCACCAACTGCTAAACAAAGGGCATCCACTACTCGCCAATGTAGCATCCTCTTTCTCATCCACCGTAAAGAGGAGGCCGACAGGCTTGCAGCCATGCATGTTGAATCTCTAAGATTCTCGGCATACTTGCCTTGAGACACAAACAATCCATCACTGCGCTGCCAAATTTCCAATCCCAAGAAATAATGAAGGAGGCCCAAATCCTTCATCTCAAACTCCTTTGCAAGATCAGCCTTGCATGAGTGTATCAACAGTTCATCACCCGTCAAAATCAAATCATCTACATAAAGTGTAATGATCAGCAACTTACCCTCCACCATAATTTGGTATAGGTTCAGATCTGCCTCACTCTTGGAGAATCCAAGTCCGGTGAAATAACTGTCTATCCATGTGTACCAAGCACAAGGTGCTTGTTTCAAACCATACAATGCTCTCTTGAGCCTACACACATGCGACTCGCTGCTGAAGATCTCGAAACCTTCGAGCTGCTCTATGTACACCTCCTCCTCAATCACTTCATTGAGGAACGTAGTCTTCACATCCATCTGATGAATGTGCCACCCCATCTGCGCTGAGAGAGCAAGAATCGTCCATATGGAAGAATACCTTGCGACAGGTGCAAAGGTCTCCTCATAATTGATCCCCTCAATCTGTGAAAAGCCTCGGGCAACAAATCTTGCCTTGTACTTCTCTACACTCCCGTCAGCTGCCTGCTTCACTTTGTAGATCCATCTCGAACCCACCACTGATTTCCCTTCCGGCCTTGGGACAATCTCCCATGCACTGTTTCTCACAATCGAATCATACTCTTCCACCATGGCATCTACCCATGCGGGATCCTCCACAGCTTCCTCGAAAGAGCGACCGCTGGCGAGATTGCAGAGCCATCGCATACCATTTTGTGTGACTGCTGCCTCTATCTACGCAGTGTAGGTGCTCCTACACCTTCGCATCTTGGAGCGTCGCTCAACTTCTCGTAGTGCGTCGCCCTCTCATGGTTGGCGCCGCATGAGTAGTCTCTTTCCTGGACCATGAACTCCTCTCTTGTGGTTGATCCACATCCTGAGGCTCATCCTTAGGAACTAATAGCTCCTCATATGCATGCAAGTGTGGCTCCCTCTCAAGCAAAAACTTCAGGGCTTTCTCCTCATGAAATTTGATATCCCGTTGCACAACAGTCTTTCGACTGTCTGGCAAATACACACAATATTTGTGGGGCGTATCAGTGTACCCCAAAAATATCCCAACCTCTGCAGTCGGCTCCAACTTCTTCCTGGCGTCCTTAGTCACATGAATGTAAATAGGTGAGCCTAAAATCCTCAAATGAGAAATATCAGGCTTCTTACCAGAAAACGCCTCCTCGGGTGTACTCATGCCAAGTATCTTGTGAGGACAACGGTTTTGCACATAAACTGCAGTATTGCATGCCTCAGCTCACAAGTGTATGGGAAGGCCCTGATCATGCAACATCGTCCGTGCAACACCCACGATCGTTCTGTTCTTTCGCTCAATGACCCCATTCTACTGTGGGTTATGAGGCACTATGAGCTCTCTTCGAATTCTTTCTACGCTGCAAAAGTCCTTGAATTCACGAGAGATGAATTCACCACCATTGTCACTCCTAAGAGCCTTCACCTGCTTCCCCGATTCTTTCTCAACTAGTGCCTTGAACTCACAGAAATTTGAGTATGTCTCGCTCCTCTTCTGCATGAAGAAGATCCAGCACTTCTGAGAAAAATCATCAACAAATATCACATAGTACCTGTGCTTTGCTGTCGAAGCTACTGAGAAAGGTCCACACACGTCTGTGTTAATTCTCTCAAGGATCATCGTGGCGCAACTATCCTTCTCGTGAAAGGTGGATTTCACAAATTTTCCCAATGTACATCCCTTGCACTGATCTGACTGCGCAAGAGTACCCTTAGGAAGCCCAGTAGAAATCTGCTGCAAAACTTTCAAAGCTCCATGGTGAAGGTGGCCCAATCTCCTGTGCCACAGCTCGCCCTCATCCTGGCTCACCACTCCTTCTGCCTTACCTGCCATTGCTGCGCAGCCATCTACTTGCAACTGATAAAGGTTCTTAACTCGAACCCCTATCCTCTGGGTTTCACCAGTTTCCTTACTGCGCAAGAAATCCTTTACCTCGGTAAAGACAACATCATATCCCTTGTCTTCTAACATCGCCACAAAGATAATATTCTTCTTCAATCCTAGAACATGAATCACTTCCTTCAATACGAAGGGTTTACTAGAATCCCTCTCAAAGTAAATGGTACCAATACCGGTCGCACTGTATCTACCATCATCGCCCATCTCGATGTGCACTCCAAGATCTTTCTCATCCAAATCAGTAAACAAATCTTTGTAACTGTCATGTGAAAAGACGCACCACTGTCAAGAAACCACACTGAACCCATCATACTTGAGACCAAGCATGCGATCAACGAAAAATCCAGCTCAAATTGCGAGGCTAAGGCCTCTCCAGCTGCAGATCCAACAACCTGCTTATTTTTCTTCTTCTGTGGACAATTAGTGGTGTAATGTCTGTGTTTGTGATAGTGAAAGCACTTCACCTTGGACATGTCCTGCTTCTTGCCTTTCGCACCAGATTGAGAAGCATTCTTCTTGCTCTTCCCCTTCCTTTCTTTGGCAGCCAAAGCACAATTTTCTTCATCTGAGTTCTTTGATGAAGATCTATCCCTGGTACTTCGCCTTATCTCCTCTTGCACAAGATCCAACCAAAGTCGCTCCCATCCTGGCAATTTATCCTGACCATTGACAGAGTCTTGATAGGAGTGCCAACTCTTCGGAAGCCCAAGGAGAGCTAAGCTCACCAATTCCTTGTCATCTACAGTCACCCCCACACTTCCCATCTCATCCCTGCATTGGATGAACTTTGTGAGGTACTTGGGCATACTGTCGCCTTTCTCCATTTTTATGTTCCTGAGTTTATCCTTGAGCACCAACTTCCTCTGGTCGCTCTTTCTTTGGAATAAGTCTGTCAACGCTTTCCAAATCAAGAATGGAGAAGTCTTACCATGAATTTTGGACACTATGTGATCCTTTACACCTTCCAATAGAATTCTTCGACACTTTGCTGTCTTCTTTTGCCACGCGTCAAGTGCGGCAGCATCGCTAGAAGCAGGTTTTGGAATTTCTGCATCTATGAACTCCTTCAACCCATTGTCATCCAGCACCACCTCCATCCTGTCCTTCCATGCAATATAATTCGAGCTGCCCTCAAGGGCATACTCCAATCGCAATCCGTTGAAAGAAATCTCAACTTCGACACCAAGAAAACACTGCTGCAAATTCGAATTCTACCATCACAAAACTCAACCGCTTCAATGTTTTTCAATTGCTCCAATGATCAATATCGCTCTGATACCATGTAGAAATTTGCATAGCTGAGATATTATTCACCGATATTCTCCTGATCACACACTATTTTAGCTTCATGCATAATACAGAATCTCTTCTACCATTGATCATCACATGCGGAAATAAAATCAATTGCATGCATACATTAAAACCACAAACAATCACACATATGAACACAATATTTAATGGGAAAGCTGAAAGCTGAAAACCCCAACTATCTCAGATATTATATTTCATAGAGATCATGTAACAATCATTATACAAAGCTCCTCACAAAGCTCTCAGTACAATCTCCAATTTCTACACACTAATCAGGTCCGATCTAGCAAAACACATGCTCCAATCTTTGCCACCTGCTAGCCTGCCTCTACTGCGCAATCACTGTTGAAGAATGGCTCTGAATGAACTCAAATTGGTCCAGCCTTGTTCACGCAATACTCATTGGCATCTCCAACCACTGTGTGTTGAAAATCATGCAACACTATAGTCACAACTGATAGTCACACTGCTCTTTCACCTACCTCTTCACTGGTCTCCACTGAAACTGTCCATGCACTGTAGTTAAATGATGTATTCTTTAGTTGATTAATGAGTTAATAATTAGTGAATTAATTAATAATTAATTCACACCACTCTCACTAGTGTATTAATCATTTAGACTAGATACAACTAGCTCAACTATGTTTAACTCAGTTAAACTAAACACAACTCCATCAACTACCTCAATAACTCCACCAAACACTGTCACATGAGTTCTAACTGAAGTCTCCATGAAATAGCTCCACTTAAACCTCAGGAATAGCGTAATTCCTTCTGTCAGCTCCTGTGCCACATCTGTGCACTTAACTGAAGTGCTCCAAGAGAATAAGATAATGTTTATAGTCCAAATATTATTAAGAGCTAATAATATTCGACATATCTATTTTTAGACCGGCAATCTAAAAATAGATTCCGCCCAATATGTCTAAAAATAGAAGTCCATCTATTTTTCCAACTTGACCAACCATCCACAAATAGCATCCTGCAACTCATAGAATATGATCGACATGTGTAAAAATAGACATAGTCTAAAAATAGACTTGCGCCAAAAATAGCCTGTGGGCCCACTTAGTGAAGGCGACTTCTTTCCACTAAGCTCATCATCTTGTTGCAATCTCAACATAGGCATCGTGCCACATACATCAAAGTGAATCAAATATTAAATTTCTTTATATCTATTGTCACTACTTGGAAATGGTTCCTTGATGTTTTTTCCAAGATCACAACATTTACAAACACCTTCATGATTTATTTGCAATTCAGGGATGCTTGAAACTATTTGGTTTAATTTAGTAATTCTCTATGATGAAAGTGACCATATCTTCTGTTATCACACCCTAAATTTTCAAAATCATAACTTGAAATGTGTCAAGTTTGTATTTATATTGGTTAGAAGCATAGCATCATGAAATGATAAATTTTATGATTAGTATAAGCTTCTATGATTGTTTCAAGTTGTTAGGGAATGATCTCAAGTCATATCAAAGGAACAAATCTGAAATAGATACTTTAAATCGACCTAGTGTCTCAATCTGGCCACCTGTCAGAATGTTTCTGAGTCCGCAACGATTTTAGTACAAAATTAATAGATTTTGTTGCGAAAACACCTAGTAATTTCGTAGCGAAACTGAAACTTGTAAATCTAAATGCGCTACGAAAGCGTGTCGTCCTATAACAGTTTTCTGCATAATGATGAGTTGTTAAACTTTGAGGGTTTCGAGGTCATGCTGTCATAATAGGGTCATCATAGAAAGTCTTAGGCATGTTTTGGTATCAAGCACCATTTTATTAATAAATATCATCTCATTTTTTCAAATTCATCCCTCATTTCTCATGCTTTATTTTACGCTCTTGTAAGCTACTACCAAAGAATCTTGTTGTCATTTTCATTTCCCTTAGAAACCCTCTGTCATGTCAGTCCTCTTTTACCATAACAGCTCATTGTCATCAAAGGATTTTACTGAACAGGTGTAAATATCCAAAGAAGGCCACTGCTGCAAAACAATAATAAATGGCTACACCAAAGAAAGAAAATAAAGGAGGCATACCATTCAGGTACGAGCCTATAAATCCAAGATTAATCATGGAAGATCCAAATTTCGTGGAAATTTTTTCAAGAGAAGGTTGCATTCATTTCTGTCAAAATTTGCAAGGTCATCATAAACAGGGATCCCTCGGACTGTAGAAGAATGGTTTAAAGCTACAAATTTTGATTTAAAAATTTGTGATGATTATCTAAAGCCTGAACATGTGGGTATAAATATGACTGTAGGGATTCCCAGAACTTGCCTTAAAGATAACCACTCTAATTTATTGACATTCATACAAAAATACTTTACCTGTGAAGGAAGATTCCATACAATCTACATGTATCACTTCAAGTTGTTGCTTCATTTTACAGGAAAAAAGCTGATAGATATTCCTTTTTACCTTTTTAGAAGCCTTGGGAAAATGGAAGATAAAGTTCAAGGTAGACCTGAAAGAAGCGAAACTTCCATCTTTCACCATGGATTGATGAAATTACTAGTACTGGAAGAATTAAATAAACTAGACAGAGACTGTGCATCTTTGTTGTTTATGAATGGATATGAAATGGATGTTTTATCTCCAAGGAAAGCCTCTAAACTCAAAACTCCTTCTCCTAGGCAAGATCTGAATACTACTGTAGAAGTAGAAGGAAATCAACAGGAAGGTTTAAAAGCTACATCTAAAGACATGGAGGTAGAAACTAATTTCATCCAAGAGGCAACACCACATCCAACAACTAGTAAGCATGCTAAAAAACATGTCATAATTAGCAAGACTAAACCTGCAGCAAAAAGGTCTAAAGGAAGCACAAAGGAAACTATTGGAAGTAAAGGCAGGCTTGAAGACATCTTACAGGCTATTGACATTGCAGAAACCCCTGTAGTGAAAGCAAATGAGGTAGAAGGATACAAGATTAAAAGGAAGGGGCTTATGGCCAAGAAATTAGATTTTTCATCAGAGGATTTAGGTTTTCTTTTTAAACCTAGAAAGCCTTTCACTAGATCACAAATTTCTGAAACTATCACAGTTGGAAATAAGCAGCAGAGGGAAGATAAAGAAAAAAGGGCAGAAATGCAAGAAGTCATAGTTATATCTCCTACTGAGATAGAGGTTACTAAAGAAAAGAAAGGTCAATCTAAAATAAATATTCAGAAGGAGTCTAAGGCAGATTTTCCAAAGGGACAGTTTAAAGATAAGGAAGAAACAATCAAACAGAGAAAGGGAAAGGAAAAAGTCATAGAGCAAACTAAAAAAGAGCTTCTTGAAGAACAGTTAAAAGAAGCTAGGGAAGAGTTTTTTGAAACAAAGAAAGAGTTGGAAAGATACAAGAAATATAGACAAATAATAGATGAGGTGGAAAATAAAGTGAATGATCAGGTTACTCATTTTGAAAAATCTATTGGAAATACCGAAAACTTGTTGAAGAAATCACAACCCTTACGCATCATGATGACGCACACAAGGCAAAGGAATTTATGGCTACAGGAAGAGAGGAAAATTCTTCAGAGAAAATTCAAAGAGTTGAAAGAAAATATGGATATGATGAAGATAGAACTAGAGAATAAAGGTTTGGAAAGAGGAGCTATGGAAAAAACTATTGAAGTTGCTCATGAAAATACTGTTGATAAATAAGGGAATAAAAGTGAATAATAGAACATTTTTGTCTTATATTATCATACTTTACATGTATGTATATTCATGGATATTTTCAGAGTTCAGATCCTAAATTTTGTCAAGTCTCTGAGAAATCAGGCAATTCCGCAGCGTATGCTAGGCTTGAAGCCCAGTTTTTGCTGCAGAATTTCTGAAAAAATATTTTAACTTTAAAGGCACTTAAACTGACAGGGATGAGGAACTTTGAGGTTTGGGTTTAAATTTTTTTGATCACTTAACATCCTCCAATGGTCAAGAATAGCAGAATATTATCACAGATGACCATTTTGTTTTTTTCTACGAAATTAGCTACGAAAGTAGCTCAAAACTCGGTTTTACAGCAAGGTCAATTTTTGGAAGAAGGTGAAGGGTAAATAACTATTTCAAATATGTTCTCCATGAGGAATGAAAAACAGTATCAAAGCAATGATAAAGAGTATTAGATCAAAATATTTCCAGTTGGAGATATTTTTTTATGGATATAGTTCGAAGATACCAGCTCACTATGTTTCCATATCATCAAACTGACAGCTCCTTAATAGTAGGTAGAGCAGCTTCATGAAGACAATCAAAGTATTAATGTTTTGTTTGTGGCCAGTATGGTTGAAATACATGATTCCTTTTGAGGAATATTTGGATCACCTTTAGATTAAATGTAATAAGTAGGTGTTTGAGTCATAGTAGGACTCTAACTCCTAATTCGAAAGGTGTCAGTTTCTAGTTTTAAATATCTAGTTAGTGGTCAGATTTGGTGTCAGTAATAGAATTTAAATGATCTAGCCACTTGGAAGATTAGATGTAAATGCTAGATGCCTATAAGTAGTGAGTACTTCGATGTATGAAAGGTTGGAAAATGTTATCTCAGCAGACTATTTTATTGCAAAGTTTTTTGGAGTTTCTGATATATACAGTAACAATACCACTTTCCTTCACCTGAGATTCTTATATATTTCAATGATTTTATGTCTTATCTTTCGAAATGTTTTTCTTCCAAAGCCTTAATGCTTATTACTCAGAATTCATGATTGTTCATGCTCTGACTTCCTTTAAGTATTAAGCTATGGTAAAATGAGTTTTAGGTCCTATCTTTGAAAGGTTTTCTTCAATGTATTAATGCTTATTACTCAGAATTCAAGACTGTTCATGCTCTGAATTCCTTTAAGTATTGATCTATGGTGAATCTCTTTTAATATTTTCCTTTCAATACCTTGATGTCTCATTACTCGGAATTCATATATCACATGCTCTGACTTCCTTTGAACCTCAATTTATTGGGATTTTCCTGAATGTGTTACTATTTCATTAAGTATATACAAGTATCAACTTCCACAAGGAAAGCCTTTGTTATTGAGAGCCCTGTCACTGACTCCATAGCCCAATGGTAGCAAGCATTCATATTTTCAACCTGAACCAAACACAAATAATAGAGTTATCCATCTATCTATATCTTTATTCCATATCATTAACCCTTGAGAGAGCTCTCTTAGATTGAGGAGAATAAGCCTCAATCACAAGATTGGTTTCAAATAGTTACATTGAAGTTGTCTGATCAACAACCAATCATGTATGATTTTGGTGATAACATCTTCTATGCCATAGCTTACTTGGATTGATTTCTTCATGTGTTGGGGCTTGAGTTGGTTGACTCGTGAGCCTATACAATCTTTCTTCATGAATTCCAACAACACTAGCATTACTTATACTAGAGCCCTTTCACTAGTAAATGTTGGCCTAATTTTTTATGAATCTTTGTCGTTATTATGACAATTATTCGTAGCTATAATGACAAAATGAATGAATGAATGAAATTTTAACGTCCACGAGACTAAAAATAGCCTATGGGACTATGAGTTCCCTGTTTTTTGCCTTTTGCATTTCAGTCTTCTTCTTGTTCAAATTGATGATGAGCTGGCCCAACCTTCCAACTATCTCATCACTGAAAAGACAATGCCAAGAAACCAATGCTAACATATTCCCATAACTTTCTCTGATGTCTTTGAATGCATTACATTCCAAAATGAAATGTTTTTCTGATTCCACTGCTCCAAACGTGCAAAATGTACACACTCGTTCTTCCCAAGCCTCTTTAGAGCTTTTCCACCACCCTGTTTCACACTGAAATTTCATGAAATATTGTTTTAAGGGCAGTCGCACTCACACTTTCAACATTTTTTTTCGTCAGAATTCCAACAATAGGAGTTGTCGAATTTTTTACAATGGTATGTTGCAAAACCTCGTTGAATGACTAACAATAAGATAACTTTTTGTCCTGTCGAAAAGTGTGTTAGAAGACTGACCGTAACTTGCCATAGTTGCAACCAGGCCTGGAAATTGACGTCCTCTCGGACGTATTTTAATTTTGAGGACGTTTTTTACAGTCGCGCAAAAATTGTGCACGTCAAAACTGACGTGTAAAATACATTGAGTCCTGTCATTTTGACGTTCACTTAAAAATAGAAGCCGTAAAATTTTATTGTACTAAAAAATACAAATTCTCAAAATTATTTATTATATATTATAATTCACATACTACAATAATTCACTGGGAATTTCTAAATTTACGAGGAATTTCTAAATTTACTTTGGAGATTTTTGATTTCATATGATCTGACTTAGCAATAATAATAAGTATCTAATATGTACACAATGCACGTCGCCGGCTGTTGTAACAACTTTCCAATTCGTTACATGATTTTTCTATTTACTAATTTCCAAAGAAATTTAGCAGACTGCTTTACTGCTTTGTCATCTTGTTCCATAAATTTGTTGAAGAATTTGTCATCTAGTTCCATGCTTTTCTCTACTTAATAATTGTCAAAAGAAGTAACTATTAAAATTGCTCAATATATCACAGATTCACATGCATTTTTTAATTTACCCTACCCGACTGCACTATTGAAGAATTTATAGAAGACTGCACTGTTGAAGAATTTGTGGTTGAAGTCTAGACTGTGCATTCTTTCTCGATCCAAAGTGTTACTACTATTAGCCTAATATCCGAAGTGTTACTTCTATCAGCGTAATCTAACCAGCATGGGGAGCATCTCAAACTAAGGTAAGGTTGGTAGCTTGAGCTTTGATGCATTTTCAAATTCAAGAAAAAATTTGTGTGAATTTTATTTTTTTGTATTTCATTTCATTTGTATTTATTCTATTTTGTTAATATTTTATGGGTTATAATACATTAATAATTTATAATAAATATTTTTGCATATGATTCTGCATATGTTATATTAGTCCACAAAACAAAATTGTGAGTTTTTTGTGTCAATAATTAAATTAATTTATTATGTAACTTGCTCAAGTGTATTTGAAAACTCTGCATTGCTAATATTTTTTCAATAAGAATTATAGTAATAGACCAACATTTCAAAAATTCTTTATACTCTAATGAAAATTCTTATTATAAATTATGATTCGAGAGTGATTACTCACATTTATTTCCATGAAATTACTACGCTGTATACTGGAACATTCTTGTAGAGGCTCAGAAAATTTTCACCTTGAAGGCACACATTCGAACAACTCGGACTTCTGATAGGGACAATTTCAAGTAGATTGCAAACTATGGTAGATTTTAAATTTCAGTGTAAAATGAACTCGATCTATATGAAAATCAACAGTGGAAGCTAATGCTCAAATTTGTGTCATTTACTTGAAGTTTATTGACTGTGATAAGGCTCCTTCAAGATCGGTCTTATTGCAGTTGACAAACCCATGAACTGTTGCAAACTTATCTGTTGAGACCACTACTGGAACATTCTTGTAGAGGCTCATAAAATTTTCATCTTGAAGGCACACATTTGGACAACTCGGGCATTTGATAGGGACAATTTCAAGTAGATTGCAAACTATGGTAGATTTTAAATTTCAGTGTAAAATGAACTCTGACTATATGAAATCATCAGTGGAAGCTAATGCTCAAATTTGTGTCATTTAGTTGAAGTTTATTGACTGTGATAAGGCTCCTTCAAGATCGGTCTTATTGCAGTTGACAAACCCATGAACTGTTGGAAACTTATCTGTTGAGACCACTGCCTCAGAGCTTCAAGCCTGTTTAAGAGTCACTTGTGCAGCAAACTATGGACAACTACTCAGATAAGAAAAATTAGTGGAAATTCATCTTGTGAATGACTCATTTTTTTTAGGGAGGATCGAGCTTAGATATATAGTAGCCACCTGGATAGTCATATCTTCAAGCTCATATTGGTAACTTGTGACTAGTGAGGTAGCTCGGACTAGTCTGTGGAATAGTAGTTGCAGTGGCTCATAATTGTAGCACTAACACCTCATATATGTGGCATAAAAATCTCATAATTTTGAAATAAAGAAGATTTATGTTTGTTCTCTGTGTAAGGTCTATGATAGACTCTAATCTTAACATTTCAACAAATATCTTGTAGAATTTGGAGCTTACTAAGAACCTACCAAACCTAGAGTGAAGACAATCCTTGGAGCAGTGTTTGAAGACAGGTTGAGATATATACATCGTGAAGATTAGCTTATTGAGGACATTAATTTTGGATAAAGGAAGGTTAGGCTGAAGTCTACATTGGATAAATAAGATTTTGTGGAGTGGCCTCATTTAATAGTATTTTTTTATTAACTTTATTAACTTGATAATTGCATGCTATTGGCATTTCACAGATTTTATGGTGCAATTTTTTTTTATTTATTATTTTTTAATGTAGATTTGATTTGATATTATTATTATTTTAAATGAAATTATAGTGTGGTTTTTGTTTTTTAAATGCATATAAAAATTCTAAATATTATTCCTTCCAATAAAGGAAAATTTCTGGAATGAAATTGGTATTTCTCAAAAGAGAAGTAAAAGTTTTTTTTTTTTACTTTACATTTTTCTCATAGTAATCATCAAGATGGTTTTGTTATTTATTCAAATCAAGTTGAGTGTTGAGTAATTTACTTGTATAAAATTCTAATGTCAATAAGCCATTTTAGATTGAACTTGCACAACAAAAACATGTAGTTATTAACATTTTTTTCTTTACTTTTTTCTTTTATGAATCTTGAATAAATCTCATAGTTGTAATCTGGAAAAGTGCAAGTTATCCAAAGCCTTGGTAAAAAAAAATCGACCATAAATTTCAATCTGGGAGTATATACATATTCAGAATTAAGTAAGTTGAGAAACTAATTACAATATTAGGTTGTTTAGATAGATATAGTAAAATATTTTAAATTTATTTTATAATTTTATTTTATTAAAAATATTTATCTTAATACTTCAAAAAATATCATATCTTTAAATCTATTTTATTATTTTATTTTATTAAAAAACTAACGGTTAACTACAATACTTTGAGCTAACTCTCTATTACTTTAAAAATATTAATCAACTAAATAAAAAAAAACATTATTATATTATGTTATAGTTCTTCTCTTATTTCAAACTTTACATTATCATTGAGACAATGAAAATATACTCTAAAAATACAAAATTACTAATATATTTAAATAAATTTAATAAAATATTTATATTAATTTTATTTATTAACCCATAAAATTACATTAATAAATTTTAGAACTATTAGATGCAAAAGTGTCATTCCATTTCATTGCCCACTTTTAAATACTTTGAAATGAATATAAACTCATTTTGTCACCCTCAAATCTCATTTTCAGGTGTTGAGTTGAATTATTAAATATGAAGGTATGTTTTTACTTGATTATAGGCTTGCATGTGAAGCTTGTTGAATTGAGTTGTTATGAGTTGTTATATATAATAGTTAAACTTTATTTAACAATTTTTTAAACTCCATTAGTATGATCTATTGTAATTGTTAATGCTTTCTCTTTTAACATTTAACATTTTTTAACACCGTTTTTTATAATTGGTTTAACAACACTTATGTTTTTTAGATAATAAATAAATATGTATTATTAAAAAATATTAACTTTACTTTTCACGTATATTTTTTTTATACAGGTTATTATAAACCTACAAATGTCTCAAAAGAGAAAGATACAAGCTACAATTGGGGAAATGTATGGATGGACAAAAGGACAAACTTCAAAAGCTCAAAACAATTTAGAAACACCTCAAGAAACCCATAATGCTCATGTAGAACAACAATTACATGAAATTTTTGGAAGTTCTTCTGATGATGATCTAGATGAAGAAACAAATGAAGTTGATGAAGAAGTTGCTAATAATTCAAAAATGAAAGTGCAAACAAAAAGACACTTTCGTATGGAATAGTTAGATAATTTTCTTTGGTTGAATTATGTGAGGTGTGATGATAAAATAGCTATGAAGTGTAATTATTGTGAGAATTATAGGATGAATGGACCATGGGGTTTAGGGAATGGTTGCACCACCTTACAACGTGATGCTCTTGTTACTCATGAAAAATAATTGGTGCATAAAGATGCGAAGGCAAGATGGATAAATGCACTAGAGGGAAAGATGAAACCAATTCCAGATCATATTAGATAGGTTGAAGATGCCAATAAGGAAAGGGTGATTTCTACAATGAAAGTAGCATATTTCATCTGTCAAGAAGATTTATCTCTTCCAAAGTATGAGAAAATTTTCAAATTTCTAATGGATGCAAAAACTCCATATATACCAAAGTCTCAAGAATACTCTTCCTACACAAATCGTAAGTCTGCAAATGATTTTATATATTGCATATCAAAACATATTGAACAGATTCAAATAAAAAATATGTTGGAAAGTCCTTTCTTCTCATTAATGGTTGATGAAAGCATTGATCGAACCTTAGAGCAACACCTTGTTGTTTATGCAACATATTTAGATTCAAAGGGCCTTGGGCCACCTATCTCACAGTTTATGAAGCTCAATGACATAGTAGATGGAAAAGGGAAAAAAATATATGATAGTGTCAATCAATTAATAGATGTTAGAGGTCTTGAATATAAAAATTTGATAGATGTTTCTACAGATGGGGCTTCAACAATGATTGGACATGAAAATGGCCTTGTTTCATTTTTGAAAAAGAACAATCCAAACCTTATTACAGTTCATTGTGTGGCTCATCATGAGTCTTTAGCAGCAACAGATGCTTCTATGAAAATACCTGAGTTATTATATGTTGAAAAAATTGCAAACAAAGTGTATTCATGGGTTCAAAACTCCCCAAAGAGAAATAATGAACTTAATGATTTTCTTAGAGTCATGCAAATTGATGTTCTTGATGTTCTACATATACATTCAGTGAGATGGTTATCCAGGGGGAAAGTTATTATAAGACTTGTGAAGCTTATGCCTGCAATTCTAACTTTGTGGAAAAATGAAAAAAAAACTTCATCATGGTATGATAAGACACGGATATATTCTATCCAATATTGTTTACATATGCTTTTTGATGTGCTAGGGGAATTGAATAAGTTGAATATGACTTTTCAAGAAGAAACTGTAGACATTACAACTATTGGTTTGGCTCTTGAAGTAACTATAAGCACATTATCTAGATGGTTTCTGAGAAAAGAAACATTTGCAGAAGGCACAATTTATCTTTCAAAATTTTTAATGAGAATATCTTTGATACATTGGATGCTTTAATGAGAATATCTTTGAATGGACCAGAACCATCTAATGTTGATTGGCATGCAGTATATAAGGTATGGAAAGATACAAAGTCAAGAAGGATTCTTGAGCTTTGAAATTTCTTATAGGGCATGTTTAAAAGAGAATCTATGTATTAAGATATTCCTATTGAAAAGTTTTTTGTAGTTTCTCCGGAAAGTTTGACTTTAAATTAAGAATAATTACCATCTATTATTGCAAAATTTTTTGTATTTTATCTAAGAATTTTGAGTTTATGTTATAATTTTTGCAAGGATTTCATTGTTTAAATGTCCTACTATAAATTCATACCATTAATCTGATAGACCACTCACACTCCTACTCACACTCTGAGGCTTGGATGGCCAAGACTGCTAGATGTTGCACACTGCTTATTAGAATCACTACAAATGAATTGATAAGTCACTACTATATGTGTAAACTATATGATTTTAAAATAAACTTTTATGAACAATTTATGAACAAAATAGAGTTATGGCTAGATTATTGCATAAAAAAAAATGCTGGAAGATATAATGCTACTCATTTAGTTTATTAGCATTTGCACTATATGATTCTATCCTCAATCTTTATGAACAAAACATAGAGTTATGACTTGATTATTGCATAAAAGAGTTGGCTCGAAGGATAGAATATACAATGCTACTAGTTTAGTTTATGAAAGATAGATAATTGAGATAAAACGTAAAGTGAAGGGAACATAAAATTCAAAAACGTCATAAAATTTTCATTTGACAGGCATAGGGGATTTGAAATTCCAGGCCTGGTTGCAACATTTCAATCGGGTATCAGAGTGACATCGTCAATAATTTTTTTTTAAATATTCAGAGGAATCGTCCATAATTGTGATGTTTCTACCATTGAAAAAGCTATTGCAAGATCAATGGATGAGTTAATTTTTTAAAATATTTTACGACCATCCTGCTATAGTTGAAACATTTCTTCCATCAGAAAGAGCACACAAAATCGACGTCTTCAATATTTTTTTAAAATATTACAACGAACCTGCCATAGTTGTGGTGATTGTGCCTTTAGAATGGGTGTTGGATGACTGACATCCATGTGTCGTAAGACCAATGACATTTAGAAAGAACATGCGTAGGAAGATTGACGATGTTTGCAATTAAAAAAATAATAATGTGTGGGATTGATTGACATTATTGGTTCTTAAATTGTTCAGGCAACCAAGAACCTTGTCGCCACCGCTAGATCGACTTTAAAGTGGTGGAGGCTTTTCTATGATCGGCGCAATTTTGCACTTGAAAATTTTAACGATCCCTGCTATGTTGATTCCTCTTCTCTGTCTCCATTCTCCTCATTACTCAGAGCAACTCGTTGAATCATAGAGCAGTTGGCCATACGTAGCTCCCGCAGTTGTTGTTATCCAAGTCATCCCCCTATATTCTTGTTTTCATGTAGCACCCATGGTCATAGAACGTGAGCATGTTCGTCATGGTGGCAGAGGGAGAGGACGACCTCCCAATTCTCCTTGGCATGATGAACACGTTGTCATCTTTGAACCAAACATTCAAGACCATATCAGAAGACATGTTTCCACCCTCAAGTTTCCAAGAGGTGAAGAATTGGGGATGAACTTTAGGCTATCCGCAATGCTCTGGTGAGGCATCTTTGGAACACAACCATGTTGAATGTGATGTAGCTAAATCCAATGCGTATTCCAGTCATATCAGAATAACATTGGTGGCAATTTCCCTCCCAACATGTCATCCTCCACGTCTTCTGATGCTCAGGATAGGTCTTCATGGCAAATGTCCGGTGGCATGCTCTCGCATTGAATCCGCTCTCCCTCCCTTTCCATAATTTTGGAAAACTTGTGTAGGATTTTATGGTAACTAAGAAGGGTACTACTCATCAGCCTATAACAATTGGCGCTCAGCCAGCTGAAAGGAAAAATTCCCCCACAACCATAGCTCCTATGACTACCTCATTGTCAAGGAAATTTCAGATATGTACAAGGAAGACAACAAAGGTGACTGCACTCATGCTCAACAGGCCTCTCTTGAGCCCAAAGGAAATTGTCCAGCATGACAAGGCCATCCAGCTCTCTAGTTTTCTTTATCTTCATTCTTTGTTATCGCCTCTTCGAGTATTCACTGTGGGTTCATGACACACATATGAATGTAATATGGTTAAGTTTCTATTTTTATTTTTATTTTTTATAACACAAGGACTCAAATCCAAACTCCACAATCACTACATGGGTCATTCATCCTTTGAACAAGTGTATGGCCATGATATTTTAAACTTTATCAATTATTTAGTCTAATTGTTGCACATAACACTAGTGTCAAGATATGGTGATAATGATTCTCTTAAATAAAGTTGGCTCAAATTGTTAGAAATGGATAACTTCAAATTATGTGTAGATCAATAGAAGTAGGTGAAGAGTGATAGAATGAAGCATGCACATGAAAAAAATCTAAAGCATGGAGTTTATTTTTCTTTTTGACACGAAGCACAAAAAGAATTGGGTAAATTCTAGTCCTCATCCCTAGGAAAGTATGTCTTGGGAAAACTTCAAAAAAATGGACTTACAAAACTACAAACACTGGATGGGCAAGAAATTCTGAGCTTTGTAGACAAATCTCCAACAAAACAAATTTAGGGTTGGATGGAAAGAAACCATAATGAAATTCTTCCACCACACTAATGCTCAAATCAATAATGTGATGTCAACAATATAGCACCACCACCATATTAGGAAATGACACACTTGCATGGCATGAAGACATGAATCTTTAACTGATTTGGTTTGAAATGATTTTTCACCAAAGATTGAATTCCTAACAGGGTAACACAAGTAATCAAGGTTGAGCCCATAATCGATCCTTGAACATTTTAAAAGATGCACAATTATTATGTCATTTTGACATGTTGGATTATCGAGTCAATTCATGTTTCCTTTGAAGAGTAATGAGTGACATCATTGTATTGCCATTGTCTACAACAAACAATTCACTAGAGACACTTTCGAAAGTTCTGATATTTCTTGAGTTGTATGCACTCAAAATCCCTTGCTTCTAGAAAACCTCAACACCTAGCTTTCATAACAACGAGAAACCTTTTTGTAGAAACTCCAAATTTCCAAATTTGTGATTTTGTTTACAACACCCCCCTTCCTCAACAATCAGGTGCTTTCACAACCCGATCTCTTTGAAAACAATTCTTTGAGCTTCCTACAAGATAATAAGCAACCATTGTAGGAATACACCAACAACCCATACTTCACTATAGCTCACTCAAAATAATTAAAGTGATGAAACTATCCTTCAATCCCCTTTGATGTAATTATCAATGTGCATTGAGAAATTCTTGGAGCCAACATGAAGACTATAAGTATCCCCTAGAGCATAATGGAATTCTCCAATACATTGAAATCCCAAACTTGATAATGCATGATTATTTACAAAGAGTAGCAATCGACAGTAGTTGGGTCTTGGCACAACATTACATCCACATTATGCCAAAAAATCTTAAGAATGCTCTAACTTTCCCAGCCCATGGAATCATAGTGGCATGAGAGGATACTCTTGCTAAAGTATAGTGAAAGAACATTATTATGACAAATCCCAGTATGCACTTTGAGATTTGAGTCATTATCACTTTCAAGGTTTCTTAGGTATAGTTGAATTCTCCCTTTTCTCATAGCTAGTGCAAATGGTTTCTAGTATGAAAATTTCCACACTTCATAAATTTTAACCAAGGATCGTTCTAGGGTTACAATTTTGAATGGAGAGGAAAATATATTCTTTCTCAAAATTATTTTCACTAGAATTTAGTCTCTAGCTATAAACACTGTTAGTACCATCAATGTGAGTCTAGTAGGAGGGAGGATAGACTCACCGAGAAATGGAAATGGTAGTGAAAGGATACTATCTAATGGACATCATTCATCTATTTTTTTGGTTGTGTCTTTATAGATAGAAAATCAAGGGAATCCTAGAGAACCTTCACATGAAAATGTAGACTACAGATCATATAAATTAAATTATGATTGATCATATTTGGAATTATCTTGTGCAAAGCTTTTGGAACTTTGTAGCGAAGACCATAAGATGCAAATTATTCATGCAATAACTAGTAAACCTAAAGAGATTGTCAATATATCACTGAATATGCATGGAGCACATGTAGTACATAAGTTGATGGAAACAATCGACACTCCATAACAAGTTTCTATGGTTACATCCTTTCTTATATTTGGTATTGTGACCTTAATAGAGGACATCAATCATATTAATGGTGTGCAATGTAGCTTGCAATTCCTTGGAAATGAGGACAAACAATTAAAAATATTATTGTATAATGTTATAGGAGAAATAGAAACGGTTGTACTCATAAAGAGAAATGTTATTTTTTCTTAAAGTGAATGGCCTGCTGGTAGAAACATACTTTTAGTTTGATAAGCTTCCTAAAAATAATCAATTTGATTGAAATAATAGATATATGGGTACACTCACAAATCAATAGAGAAATGGACGATATTTAAAGTAGTGCTCAATATTTTAACGCTTTAGTTAACTCATGGAAAGAAGATAGTTGAGTGTCAATCTGACCTCAAATAATTTATCAAACTAAATTGTGAAAGTAAATATGGAAATTCCTAAAAGATTTGATTAAAAAAATGCATTCAAGCTTCACACAGTTCCCTAGGTAGAGAATTGATGGAAATCATAGTCTTGTTTTTCATTGTTTATATTAAAATTTATATAGATCTAGGATGCTTAAGAAAACATGGGGATGATTTGAAAAAAATAATCTTGTTGAAAATTTGAGTTTCATATCCTATCTTGCCAACTTGCCACATATTGATGCATATGGGGGTACAAGTTTATTATTTATAAGTTGAAAAGGGATTTAAGTGAAATCAAGAACCCATCGATCAAAGTGCATATGTAGTAGGAAATTCAAGTGAGCCATGGTGCACATTAATGGAATCATCTATCAAGCGCTACTCATATCAATATCTCGACAACTCCTTCTAAGGTTGATAGGAAGTAGTGGATCTGACATTTGGTTTATCATGATAGACAATACATCACACTAGGAAAGATGGTGGATATATTTGTTTGTATTAATGGGAATATGTACAAATTTCAAGCCTGAATACGATCTTCAATCCAAGGGTGCGTTAAATGCACATGATCCTTGCACAAGAAGCGAAAAAATACCAATGGCCCTGCTAGTCTAGCAGTTGCAGAGATATGACCTGAGCAGTCAATGCTTACAGGGTCGAAATGAAAGGAATGAGGTTGGAATGGTGAGTATAAAGGGAGGTTCCTTGTAGTTATTTATCCATCAATGACTTGCAATATAACAAGATTTAATTATTTAATGGAGTTATCTGGTAGTGTGGAGAAATATAGCAAGGCCTTCATGGTGGCTTGTGATCTAGACTCGAGAGCATGGCCTTCATCACTTCCTTCCTAGCCAAGAAAAGTGATTAGGTAATCTCAGAGGTGAGATCACACTTTTAACTGTTGAATCAAATGCTCAAAACAATGCAGGATAAGGTGGATTAGTTGCAGAACATAATGGATACCTTGGCTAACAAGTTGGAAAATGTAGAGTTGACAACTGAAACGAAATAAATTGGAGTTATGAAATAAATATATGGAATTGTGGATGAATATCCAAGTGAAATGTCAGCTCAAATGGATAACTACGAGGTTGGGGTGCAAGGCGTGAATGCAACTACTCCTCTGTTGAACAAATTTGGGAAAATGGAACATGCAGGAAATGTCAAAGTAGGTTCGAATGAAACTAGTGATACGTCACTTGAAATTGATGTTGAAGGGGTGAGATAAGTTTCAAGGCATGAACACAACTACTCCTTTGTAGGCAGCAATTCGAAGAGTGGAATATGTAGTCAACATTGAAGCATGCGTGAATGGAATTGGTTGGAATTATATGATTAGTTTTATATATGTTTTGAAAATATGTAGGAGTCTTCTGGAGACTATAAAATAAGCTATGTAATGAATATATATATATATATATATATATATATATATAGTATAAGGAAGGGTAGGAAAGGGGGTTTACTTGCTCTAGATGTACATGTGTTGGCCTGCAAACTAGTGGTTCGAATATAATATAATCGTTTCAATTTTTATACTATGCATGTTTTACTTAATGCATCTTAAATACTTTATGTAGCATAACCAGACTCAAGTATGAGTAAACATGCCAAATCACATAATTGTTGGTATCCTAGGAGGTTTTTTAAACCAAAATTGATATGTTAAGCTGGGCAAAATTGGCATGACAATTTTCTTTGATTTTTGCCTATTTTTTTCCTCAAATTTTGTTGCTTTTTCTATAAAATGATAATATGGTGATTTTTTTCCAAATCTTATGATTTTTTGGGGATAATTTTTCATTTGAGGTTTGATATTGACAATTCTTTCATCTATGGTTTATATAGCCATTAAATTCTTACACTTCATGTTTTTTTTGTAGTGAATCATTATCCCTTCCATTATCACATGTAATGGAACATATATTGCTTGACACTAGATGGCCATTAGACCCATAATATTTTATTAACAATCTAGGCATCTAGGCTTTACATTTAGTGATAATTATATCCCTAATCATCCATTCATTATATTGGCAGAACATGTGCATGAAATGCGTTGCATCTATTTTACTTCTTGGTAAATAGAACAAAATATACTTCATAATTATATTTTTTCTATGTATGTGAATCCAATAAGTGGAAGAAAAATTATTTAAAGCTCTTGGAATGCCACATAGTTGTGCCTATTTAGGTAACAAGTGCCACACAAGTGGTCCCACAAATTCGAATGACACCTCATTAAATTTTTTCATGTAAATGAAGCCCCAAAAAGGATGAATTCATATTCTACAAATGCTATCAAGATGACACTAAGTACATCCAAAAATGTACTTAGAAAATATTACCACATATTTTACATTCCCCCTAATCATGACTAGGTGAGCAAAGATGTATGCATAGGAATATAGATGAAATCCACTTTTTTCATGGATATAACACATAGTGAATAACGAACAATGGCATCAACAATGAGATCCTTGACAAAATTTTCAGGTTTACAATTTCCTAACTTCAAGGAAAAACACAATTAGTATGACCAACACTGAAACAACCACTTTCCCATTATCAACCACTTGACAACATCCATTGGCAGTAGCCTCTTGAGAATCAATAAATTAAGTAGAGGGGTGACTAATACATTCCTATATAATCTAAAGAATTTTGCAAGAACCTTTTTAGAATTAGTGAAGAAAACAAAGTATAGAAACTATTCTAGTTGTAACAAAGCCTATGCAAAATCATGAAAGTTGGAACAAAAACCACATTTTTTAAAAGAAAAATATCCTCAAATAGACATATAAGATGACAAAATCATCATGAAACTTGAAACTGAAAGTGATTTGGCAAGTTATAAGAGTTAAACATCAATAACCATTCATTTAGTCACACAAACCATGTTCTCAAGATGGTGAAAAGGCTCAACAAGTGCTCTAAACACGCATGCAATAAGATGGTCTTCCCATGAGAAATGAAATGAAACAAATAAAGAACCAAATAAATGATGCCATCAAAAACTTGTTCAATGAAGACTATTTCTTTGGTCATTCAATGAAAGGAGTGAAATGTTATCAAATACATGATCAACATCAGCACCAATATTTTCAACATGTATTACAATATTTGTAAGCCTTCTAATATCGGTTTTCCTATGAAGACTTTGGTTTTTTCACATGGATTTTTTCAAACAATTAACTCTTTAGCACATGCAGGATTTTGGATGTCACCATTGAGTCATCACCAAGATTTTACCCTTGATCACATCAACTAAATTTATTTTACAATCCAACTTAGTGACATTTACAAGTTTGGAAGTCATTGTGTGAATAGGAAAACTACAGACTTGATAAAAAAAAATAGAATATGCTAGATCTTATAGAAGAAAATTGAAAGCAATGAAAAAATATTAGCCATCTTTGAAAAACCCATCTCAAATAGATGTTGTATGACAAAGTTATAGTCCCCAAAGCTTTACTTTCAAAATAGGAACTTTCAAACAATAGAATTTTTTTAAAGATGCTAAAACCAAAGCTTTCCATAAACATAAACTTTACAAAAATATTAATAATATTCTTACAAATTTAAGGGGTTAAAATGGTCAAATCTTGAAAAAATAAAATATTTTCCATGTTTTTGCACATGAATTTAGAAATGGCATCTATTTTCACTTTGAACTATGACTTGTCCAGAAAATATTTCTTCTGAGTTTGATTAAAAAAGAAAATTTCAGCTATATTGGGAGTCCAAACTGTATAAAAACTTCAAACAATAATTCTTCAAACATTGAAAATATGACACAATTCTTAGAGTGCTAGATATAACCTCTAAACTAAATAAAATAAAAAATATTGGTGATAGAGAGTTGAATCAAAAGGATCCCAAAACCCTTGAAACTTTGCAAAAAATGGTGTCAAAACCGTTGAATCTTTTTTGAAGCTTGATGGATGCCTTCATACCCTAAAGGACACAAAAGACACATATGCCAATGTTGTGGCGCACCCAAAGATTAAGCCTATATTATCTTATAGGGTGTGAAATATTTTATCCTTTCTAAAATTAGCCCTTACTATTTCCTTTAATATTTATTGTTTCTTTAATTATGAAAAGCGTTGAAGATGGAGTCATTTCTAGATAGGCATTATTTTCACTAAATTATCTTAAAAAAATCTCCAATATTTTCTTGAACAATGCCTTCTTTCAAAGCGTTCTAGGAGTATCAACATTCCAAGATTTAAAAACTCAAGACCATGAGGAGGGGCTTGTAAAATTCTAAGTCATGTTTTGAAGAGTATGTGGTGCTAGAATTGATTTAGTATAGTCGTGCAAGGATGTGAGAAGTAGTTTCTTTACCTACTTTTCCAAGTACACATATTAAGGGGCTTAAGATTCCTCTTTCATCTAATTTTTTAGGGTCAGTGACTTCTTGTGTCTCAATAGTGTAGAGGAAAATTTAATATTAATTACCTCATTATAAATATCTATACAATGACTACAACTTGCGACAGCAAATGTTAGATGAAGACTTGTGTTTGCCCATTTAAAAAAAAAACGTCTTTTAAGGCCTCAAAATGACTCTAGAAGTTCAGGACTAGAAAAAATGCCAAAAATAGTAAATTGTGCTACAATTAAGGGAATTGAAAAACTAAAATAAATAATGGTTGGGGTCTAAGTGGAACAGGTGGGTGGCCACTAATATCCACTTAGATCAGTCCTCCCTCCTTAGGAAGCAATGATCCCCATTGTGTGCAGAGCCTCCATGAGGTGAGGAAATTTCTATTGAAATTAGTCCCTCATGAAGGAGTTGGTGAGCTTTGAAAACTCGATATAGTTGGATCCTCTATTGGCAAGTGTTCTTGATCTACATGTCCATGATTCGTTCCATTGTGGCCTATTCCATGCAGTCTAGGTTTAACTCTGTTAGTGTGAGTTGTTCTGCAATGTTGGATGTGTCTAGTAATAATGGAAAGTATGGCCAAAGACGTTCCACATTAAAAATTGGGTGAAAACCAAGGAATGGTGGAATTTTGAGCTCGAAGGCATTGCCCCTTACAACCTTGGTGATAGTGTACGACCCATATTAGATTGGGTGAAGCTTGCGATGGGATCCGGCGAGGCGCTCCTTCTGAAAATGTAGCCAAACTTTATCGCCCACCTAGAAATTTTGTGGCACCCAATGTTGATCATGTCGCTTCTTGTACTTAACATTGGCTCTATCTAATATGTCATGCACCTATTGGTGAATGTGTTGAATGCGCTCAATGAAGTTTTTCGCCTTGTCATCTTCGGATTGGACATGGGTTGAATCTTCCTGGGTGGCTGAAAATGGTATGGCTATCATTGGGAGATAAGGGTTGGAATCCAAACCCCACCTGAAAGGGGTTGTGGCCAGTTGAGCTATGGAGAGCTCGGTTGTATTTTACTAGACATAGGGGAGGTTTTCATCCCATGTGCGTGGAGACTTCGAGTTGTACATGCGGAGAATGTCTATGATCATCATGTTGACGAATTTTGTTTGGCCATCAGTTTGGGGGTGGAAAGTCGTGGACTTAGTGAGCTTGGAATCCACCATCGACCAGATATTTGACCAAAATTTACTTAGCAACCTGTTGTCCTAATCTGAGATAATGGATTGTGGGATCCCAAAGTGTACCCACACTTGTTCAAAGAATAGCTTATAAGTGGATTATGATATGATACTTTTCTTGCAGGCCGCCAGAATGGACATCTTAGAGAATTTGTTGATGATCACAAAAACGTAGTCGTTTCCATGCTTAGTATAAGGAAGTCACGACATGTAATCCATGGAGATGGATTCCCAAGGTCGACTAGTAGTAGGAATAGGAGTATATAGGCCTTGATTCTTGATGGTTGGTTTGGCAATGGCACAAAAAGTGTAGGATATGATTTACTTCCCAACATCCTATTGAAGGTTTGGCCAATAGAATTTTTCTGCAACACTGCCACTATTTTCTCTACCCCAAAATGTCCAGCGACCCGACTATAGTGCGCTTCCCAAATAATATTAGCACACTTTCTTGAAGGAACACAGAGGTGTCCCAGGTGGTATAACAGTGGATCCTGGAGTTGAAAATTGGGAGCATGATTTCCATCTAGGAGCGTTTGGTATGTGTTGCCGAATTCTGGATCACTCTTGTAAAGATGCGGCCACCACGAAGTATCATGCCCACAAGAGTTGAGCACAGTGGTTAGGCTACATTAGGGGAGTTTTGAGGTCTAAAATGGGCCTCCTAATGAAATTATAAAATAATAGTGGAAATAATGAAATAAGATTTGATTAATTCATCAAATTTTAGAGGGAAAAAATAAAAAACTACTTTTTCAACTTATCTCACAAAATTTTTACTCAAATTTTGAGCAGAGTACTCGTTAGATGAAAAATTTAATTCCTCATCCAAGGATTACACATGTCGCATAATTTTCATGGGTCCTACTACACAAAAAATGAGAAATACATGAAAAACGTGATTGTAATAACGTTTTTTTATGTATTTCTCATTTTTCATGTAGCAAGGCCCATTGAAAGAATGCAACATGGGTACTCCTTGGATGAAGAATTAAATTTTGCATCCAACAAGTACTCCTGCTCGAAATTTGAGTAAAAACTTTGGGAGCTAAGTTGAAAATACAAGTTGAAAAAGTAGTTTTATTATTTTATTATTTTTTAATCTTTTTATCCTTCTACTTAAAAAATGGTGAATCATCCCCCATGGTTGACATCATCATCTTGAATCCTATTGGTTCTTATAAATTTTATTTTTTTTGTACATTTTTCTTAGGACGCCCATTTTACACCTCAAAATTCCCCTAATGACGATCGATAGTTGGCTAAGGCAGTCTGCAACATTGTTGGTGTTTCCCTTCTTGTAATTAATGTTCAAATGGAACTGTTGCAGGTATGTTGACCATTTCTGATGCTAATCGTTCTGCAACTTCCCTTTTGTATGTATGAACTGCAGGGTTCAGGGGTCGTTGTGGATGATTGTTTCTTTCCCCAGAATGTAGTGTTTCCATTTTCAGCAAGCCTACATAATGGAATACATCTCTTTTTCATATGTGGGATACTTTTGGATTGTTTCTAAAAGTTTCTCACTATGATATGCCACTGGATGCCCCTATTGAGTAAGAACTACACCAATATCATAGTCAGAGGCATGTGTCTCAATCTCAAAAGGTCGTTGCAGGTTTCGGTAATGTGAGCACTAGTGTAGAGCAGAGGTGATGTTTCAACTCAGTGACTTCCTTATGTTGGGATTGGGACCAAAATAAATTTTGTTTTTCTCCTCCCTTGGTGACTTGAATCAAAGGCGAAGTGATATGAGAGAACCCCAACACAGACGTGCGGTAGAAGTTGGAAAGACCCAAAAAGTTATGGAGCTCTGTTAGAGTGGTTGGGGCTGACCAATACCGAATGAGATGTATGTTTGTTGGGTCCATATTCACACCCTTCTCATCAATTATGTACCACAGATATTGAACCTGGGTCATGCAAAAAGTGCATTTCTTTAAATTGGCACACAACTTGTGTTGTCACAGTGTTGGGAGGACTTGTTGAATGTGGTGGAGGTGCTCTTCCCAACTCTGGTTGAAGATCATGACGTCGTCCAAATACACCAACACTAATGAGTTGGGGAAGGGTCTCAAGATGTCTTCAATCAGCCTCATGAAGGTTGTGGGGGCATTCGTCAACCCGAAAGGCATGACCAACCATTCAAAAATTCCCTCCTTGGATTTGAAGGTAATCTTCCACACATTGGATGGTTCGATTGGTACCTGGTGATAAATGGACTTCAAGTCAATCCTATTGAAATATTTGGCCCCCTTGATCTGGTCCAGAAGATCATCAATTTTTGGGATCAAATACCTATTCCGAACAGTGATCTTGTTCAACGCCCAGTAGTCAATACAGAGTCTATAGGTCTCATCCTTCTTCTGCACCAACACAATCAGGCTCCCACAGGGCGATTAAATTAGCTTGTTGTGCCATTTTTGAAGCAACTTCTAAATTTCCCTCTTTATTTCATCATTCTCCATAACATGGTGTATATAGATCGATCCATTGGGTAACATCACGCCTGGGGTTAGATCGATGGAGTACTTGACATAACAATGTAGTGGTACCCCTGTAGGTGAGGTGAAGATGTCACTGTACTCATCCACGACCTTGTCCATATTTTTCTGCTGTGCGGAGGAGCCCTGTGTGGAGGCCATGGCCACAATCTTCTTCTTTCCCTGAGGGAGAATAATAAGGAAAAAAAATTCCCAGTCTAGGAAATGATCTTACTAAATTGCTTCGCAATGATCAAAGAGATGGAGGTAGGCAGTGCTACCTCTGGTATCTTGTACAAATTATTGCCCAAAGTAATAATAACAGTGTGAGGCCTAGACTCATACATAACATGTTACTTCCACAAGTATGGTTGGCCTAATAATACATCACAAACTTCAAGAGGATCAACATCACACAATACCTCATCTATGAAGGGGTTCAATGTTGTATGGAAGGCGACATTGATGGTTGACGCGGAGATCTCGTCCTTGCCCGATGGTGTACGATTGTGGGTGTGGTGTGGTCAGTAGGCCCACCCTCTTTACAACCTTTGATGAAATGAGGTTCTTTTGGCTCTTGTCGTCGACAATGAACTGCAGCGGAGAACCTTTCACCCACATTTGTGATTGGAAGAGGTACTCTCCCTCCTCTGGATATTCAGGCTCATCCTTCTGGATCTTAGTTGTGGCAACGGTGGCACTAGTCTCCGCATCAATAATCTGCTTCCTTTTGTCACTCCCCTTGTTGGGTTCTGACTCTGAGTCAGAACATGCATCTGATTCGGAAGCCTTCAGCTCAGTCACCACTGGTAGCTTGGTTCAACATTCACTCGTGTTGTGAGTGGGGATTTTCTAGAACTCAAACCACTTTCTCATTTCCTTGTTTGTCTTCATGATGTGGTTCTTTGGTTTCAACTTCGATGGGTTGTCCTGGGTCACCTCGCCTTGGATTTGTCCTTTATTCTACGGTTTGAGGGCACCTTTCCCTTGCTTCATATTTGCAGATCCAAAGTCTCGTTTCTTTTGTTTAAACATATGCTTGATCTTGAAAACATATCTATAAGAACCACCAAGCAAGGATATGTCCAATAACTCCATTTCATCATGGATATAATTATGTAAATAGCTGCAGTACTTGAGTACCAAATTCCGCTCATAATCCTTAATACCTAGCTTTGTGTGAAGGGCATGAAAACCATTTGTGTACTCTAATGCATCTTGGTCCTTTCCTTACTAAAACGTGGTTCACTTTATGTATTTATATTTATATCTCTCGACAGGGTAATATTGTTCCTTAATGGCATCTCTGAAATAATTCCAGGTGGGTGCAGCTGAAAATAGTGAGGATTCATTGTTTTCCTTTTGCTCACAGTAGGTTTCCCACCTATCCTTGACATGGGGGGAGACTTTGAGGAGTGAAAAATTAATATTTTCTTGATTGGAAAAGTCATGAACCGAAAAATGTCCTTCCAATAGATTTAAACATTTATCTACGACATATGAATCTATTTGGCCTTCAAATATGGGAATGTCAAAATTAACTTATACCTTAAAAGGAGTGGTGCCTCTAGAGTGGTTTTTGGATGCATATGTGTCGCATGTGGGTAGTCGTCAAAGGATCTGGGAAATGTTATCCATCATCGCATTCCTTTGTTTCTCGAGGGCCTCCTTGAGAAATATTTTGAAAGTATCTCCTACTCCTTCATCTTTCTTTTCGTTTGCCATGGGAGGCCATCAAGGTTTGCAAGGTTGATATTGCAAAGGTTCAACCAGATCGAGCCCTAACTCCTTATACCCTGATCTCATTTGGGACATGCAAAGAAAAATAGAGAAAGAGCATACTACTATACTACCACCGATCCATACTTATGAAAGAACACAATAGAATACATATATAAACATAAACACAGAGATGTAGCAAAAATAAGACGTCATTTCATTAATATCAAAGAACTGAAATATGCTTACATACAAAATGGAAATAAACTAGCTTTCCACGATGGTATATTATCTCTGAGAAGAGATGTGGCAGCTACATGCCTCTAAAGTGTGTTAAAATGAGGCTCCAAGGCTTATTGTGAAACAATGGAAAACCATAAACATCTAAAAACCTAAACCTAGGAGATGAATCGCCAAAAATGTGGTCCCTATTGGGATAAATTGGTACATCAACTTCCCGAGGTCGTACCTTTGGCATACGATCTTCATTTGATGTGCACAATACCTTGTTAGAAATATCTATATGAGGACTGCAAATTTCAACTGCAAATGTGATTTAACGACTCACATTTTCCTGCTTTCCAAAAAAACGTCATTTAGGGCTTCAAAACAACTCTCGAAATGCACGACTCGAAAAAATACCAAAAATAGTAAACTGGTGGCTACAATTAAGGAAATTGAAAAACTGAAAGAAATAATGGTGGGGGTTCAAGTGGAACAGGTAGGTGGCCACCAATATCCACATGGATCATTTGATCAAACAAATAACTCGTCCCGAGGGTTCTATGGTAGAGGGATATATGGTATATCAAATCATGGTTTATATTCGTCAATATAGTGATGAAATAGGAAAAAGCATTAATGTATAGGATCACATTTGGGATGTCAACTCTGTGGACGATTTTGAAGGGGGGAAACTATTGGGGAAATTTATATTGAGAAAAGTGAGATGTAAGTAGATAGTGGATATTTATAGCACATTTGGCTCTCTTTTTTATGTATATCGTACTTATTTTATTTTTAGTCTCCCTACATAATCCATTATTATTAAGGTATAACATGGTAACTAATTATATATATGTGTGTGTGTGTGTGTGTGTGCGTGTGAATTGTTTTATTTTAATGCGGTCGGTCGAGAGTGGGATGCAATACATTTATACATTTCGAGCAATAAAGATTGGATGAAGGTATGGATTGAATGATGCAAACAAGCTAATAATGGTAGGTTATCATGGTATGGCATGTCTGCATTGGTCAAAGAATCTCAACGTAGTGGAGATACCAACCTTACACAAAGGGAATTTTTTTAGCATATGGTTTAAAATATTATCACGCATGCATATTCACCCATACTACTTAGTTTTTCTACAATTATATTGATGTAAATGGCATTATTTTTATTAATTTTCAAAATTTTCAAGTAAAATATGCATGCTTATCAATTGAAAATTCATTTTTATGTATTTGATGTATTCAGTTGAAACACCACAACAAAATGTGGTGCAATGGCCGCAAGTTTTTCATCAAAAGGTTGGATGAAAATATGAAAACTTCTAATAGTGGGATATCTGCAGTATTTCAAGTTATCAATGTTTCCTCTAGAGGTGGCAGACATCCATAACTCTTTGACAATCGATACTATGGGTATTTTCATGATATACTTGAGTGTGACTTTGAATCCTTCAAAATATTTGTGTTTGATGTCAAATGGTTTAGCCTACGAATCCATGAACGTGACCCTGATAGAACTATTACTGAGCATGCTAACAAATTTACCATGGTTGATACAAGGAATATTGGGTCGGGATTAGAGAGATATGTTCTTCTAAGACAATGTGAACAATTATTTTATGTAGACGTTCTAGGAAACGTTGTTTGGTCATATGTTGTTTGATATGATCCCAAAGGAAGGCCCCTAAAGTATAATGTAGCAGAAGAAGATGAAATTGAAGAAGAAGATGATGTCAAGGAGCAGGGGGGTTCATGCATTGTATGAAGAAGATGTTGAAGAAGTTCAAGGAATATATGTTAATCGATACAATGTTAATTTGGATGAAATATATGATATTGACGTTGTGTCGGGCGAAGAAGTTGAAGAAGTTGAACCAAATTTAGAAGAGCGTGTTCTAGATGATGAGATATATGGTGATGATTATGATGATGATATGGTGAATCCTTTGTACATGAATTCTAAACTAGATGATAAAGATGATGAGTTGGATGAGGAATAATATTATTGATATCAAAATGTTGAAAAGTACAAGCTATGTATTTATATGTTTTCAGTTGGTTTGTTCTCTTTTGTTCATCTTAAATTTTTATTTTTTTTAGATTTTATGTTTTAATGTTACCATGTTTATTTCAAATAGATTATAGTATATAAATTGGGTATCGAGGAATTGAGAGTGATGTGAGGGGGGGGAGGGGCCATATGATCTTCCACCTTCATATGGTTGGCCTTGTTAAGTAGAGAATATATTATTATTGAAACAAAGAGAAGGGCCTTTACGTTTTTACCATGATTTCCAATTTTAACTTTGGTTTGTTAAGAAAATGTACCAGGTGAGTTGGGAAATGGGTGAACCAGGTGACATGGTGGTCGGGAAGATATACGAAGTAAGGTTGGCCCATTACTTCCAATGAACTGAGTTCCCACCAGGGTTTCTCATAATGATTTTTATAAAAATGATTAAATTAATGTTTAGGTGTTAAAAGTCAATTTATAATTGATTTATTATGTAGCATGGATGTACTAAAAAATGATAATATTTTGTTGTCATTGATGAGATAATTATTTTTATTCACTGATTTTCACAGTAGGGTGAATTATCGTGCCTTAGGTGCGCCCACATAAAGGTGGGGAGCACGGGCACCCATGGGGGTGTCACATGCTGGGAACGCGAGGGTGCCCACCCGATAGGGGTGCCCATGCGACAAGTTGGTCGGTCAAACTGACTTGGAAATAGGAGCTCGCATAAAAGAAGTAATTTCAGACCATGACTAACCATGAACAGAGTTCCCACAAGGGGGTCTCATAATAATTTTTAGAAAATTAACTAAATTAATGCTTGGGTGTTAAAAATTAGTTTAAAATTTATTGATCATGCATCATGGAAAAAACAAATGATAATATTTTGTTGTCATTGATGAGCTAATGATTTGTGTTCACCGATTTTCATAGCATGGAAAAATTTCGTGCCCTGGGTGCGCCCACATGAAGGTGGGGTGCCCGAGCGCCCATGGGGGCATCACGTGTTGGGCACGCAAGGGTACCCACCCAGCGGGGGTGCCCGTGCGATGAGTTGGTTGATCGACCTAACTTGGAAAGGGGTACATGAACATAAAATTAATGATGACCCATGACTTCCCATGAACTGAGTTCCCACAAGGGGGTCTCATAATGATTTTTATAAAATTAACTGAATTAATGTTTAGGTGTTAAAATTTGATTCATAATTGATTGATTATACAATGTGGTTACTAACAAATGATAATATTTTGTTGTGATAATTGATGGTATAATGATTTTTGTTCACTTATTTTCACAACATGGGGAATGCTTGTGCCCTGGGTGCACTCGCAGGAAGGCGGGGCGCGTGAACGCCCATGGGGGTGTTGTGTGCTAGGGATGTCAGGGCACCGCTGACCCGATAGGGGTGCCTGCGGGATGAGTTCATGGATCGACCCAAATTGTTAAGGGGCACCTGCACAAAATAATTAATGTCATCCCATGACTACCCATGAACAAAGTTCCCACAAGGGGGTCTCATAATGATTTTTAGAAAATTGACTAAATAAATGTTTGGGTGTTAAAATTTGGTTTATAATTGATAACATTTGATTGATGCAATGGAATAAAAAATGATAATATTTTTTTGTAATTGATGAGCTAATTATGTTTTTTCATTGATTTTCACAATACAGCAAACACCCATGCCCTAGGTGCACCCACACAAAGGCAGGGTGACCAGGCACCCATGAGGGTATCGCACGATGGGAATGTCAGGGCACCCGCTTGGAAGGGGCACCTGTGTGACGAGTTGGTGCTTCGACCTGACTTGGAAAGGGGCGCCTACACAAAATAATTAATGTTGGCCCATGACTTCTCATTAACTAAGTTCCCACAAGGGGGTCTCATAAATATTTTTAGAAAATTAACTAAAATTAATGTTTAGGTGTTAAAATTCAGTTTATAATTGATTTATTATGTAGCATGGTAGTAAAAAATGATAATATTTTGTTGTAATCATTGAAGAGATAATGATTTGTGTTCACGGATTTGCGCAGCAAGGCAAACGCCCGCGCCTTGGTCATGCCCACAAGAAAGCAGGGCATGCATGTTCCAATTGGGGCATCGCATGTTGTGCATGATAGGGCGTTGCCTGCCCAATAGGGCCGCCTTTTCAACAAGTTGGTCGGTCAACCCAACTTAGTAAGGGGTGACTGCAAAAAATAAATAAAGTTGGCCCATAAATTCCCATGAATAGAGTTCCCACAAGGGGGTCTCATAATGAGTTTTAGGAAATTAACTAAATTAATGTTTGGGTGTTAAATTTTAGTTTATAATTTATTGCTCATGCAACATGGAAAAAATAAATGATAATATTTTGTTTTCATTGATGAGCTAATGATTTTTTTTTCACTAAATTGCATAGCAGGGTGAACACCCATGCCCTAGGTATGCCCGCACAAATGTAGTGCACTTGGGTGCCCATGGGGGTGTCACATAATGGGCACATGGCCAAGGCACCCACCCGACATGGGCGCCCGTGTGACGATTTGGTGGGTCGACCTGACTTGGAAAGGGGTGCATGTACAAAAGAAGTAATATTGGCCCATGACTTCCCATGAACTGAGTTCCCACAAGGGGGTCTCATAATGATTTTTATAAAATTAACTAAATTAATGTTTAGGTGTTAAAATTATGTTTATAATTGAATGATTATGTAGCATGGTACTAGAAAATGATAATATTTTTTTGTGATCATTGATAAGCTAATGATTTGTGTTCACTAATTTTCACAGCAGAGAAAAATTTTGTGCTTTGGGCGAGCTCGCACGAAGCTGGGGCATGTGAGTGCCCAGGGGCACCCGTGTGACTAGTTTTTGGGTTGACCCAACTTGGAAAGGGGTGCCTACACTAAAGAAGTAATATCGGCCCAAGACTGCCCATGAACTAAGTTCCCACAAGGGGGTCACATAATGATTTTTATAAAATTAACTAAGTTAATGTTTATGTGTTAAAATTTGGTTTATAATTGATTGATTATGAAGCATGGTACTAACAAATGATAATATTTTGTTGTGATCATTGATGAGCTAATGATTTGTGTTCACTAATTTTCACAACAGGGTAAACACCCACGCCCTGGGTGCACCCGGATGAAGGCGGGGCGCTCGGGCCCCCATGGGGGCGTCACGTGCTAGGCACACCTGGGCACCTGTGCAACAAGTTGGTGGGTCGACCCAACTAGGAAAGGGTCTCCTGCACAAAAGAAGTAATGTCAGCCCATGATTTTCCATGAATTGAGTTCCCACAAGGGGGTCTCATAATGATTTTTAGAAAATTAACTAAATTAATGATTAGGTGTTAAAACCTCATTTATAATTGATTGATTATGCATTATGGTAATAATAAATGATAATATTTTGTTGTGATAATTGATGATCTATTGTTTTTTGTTCACTAATTTGCACAACACAACGAATTCCCGTGCCCTTGGTGCGCCCGAATGAAGGCGGGGCACGCAGGCGCCCATGGGGGCGTCGCGTGTTGGGCACGCCAAGATGCCCATGAAACAAGTTGGTGGGTGAGCCCGGCTTGGAAAGGGGTGTTCGAAAAAACAAAGTAATGTCAGCCCATGACTGCCCATGAACTAAGTTCCCACAAGGGGATCTCATAACGGTTTTTAGAAAAATAATTAAACTAATGTTTAGTTGTTTAAATTTGTTTTATAATTGATTGATTATGCAACAAGGTACTAAAAAAATGATAATATTTTGTTGTGATCATTGATGAGCTAATGATTTGATTTCATTGATTTTCACAGCAAGGTGAATGCTTGTTCCTTTGGCGTGCCCGAACGAAGCCAATGCACGTGGGTACTCATGGGGGCATCACGTGTTGGGCACGCGACGGTGCCCAGGCGACAAGTTAGTGGGTCAACCCGACTTGGTAAGGGGAACCTACACAAAAAATTAGGGGAATTTTGAGGTCTAAAATGGGCCTCCTAAGGAAATAATAAAATAATATCTAAACCAATAAAATAATATTTATGAATTTGCAATTCACTTTTTGCACCACAATCCATGTAACCATAGTTAAATTCAATTCAAAAGTTGTACCAAAATAAAATTAATAAAAAAATTGTATTGATGTGACTATAAATAAGAATGAGCTTTTCAAGAAAAACTCATATCATTGAACAACTAATGCATTTGTCCTTTGTACTTAAATAACTTAAAATAAAATATAAATATAAATTTATAAATTCTTAATTATTATATGTTATTAATTAAAATTTATATTATTTAAATTATATAATAACATGTAATTAATATACTATATAAAAATAACATAATATAATGTAATATAATAAATGTATAGGTATATGCATTGTTTCTTTCAAGAAATATGAAATGACAATAATATATTTTTATTCAAAAAGTGTGAAATGACATTTATTATGATTACTTTATTTTGACTTTAAAAATACTTAGAGCACTAACATGGTTAACCATGAGTTTTTATCCACCATTGAGAATGTGACAAGTAAGTACATTTAACTCAATCAATGCCACCTCAACAATTAGGGATGATGTCATACTCTAAAATGTGATTGGTTCCAATAAAGTTAATTTTGATTGTACATTTTCCTTAGGAGGCCCATTTTAGACCTCAAAATTCCCGTAATGGAATTAATGTCAGCCCATCACTTCCCATGAACAAAATTCTCAGTCTCATTATGATTTTTAGAAAAATTACTACATTAATGTTTGGGTGCTAAAATTGAACTTATAATTGATTTATCATGCAACATAGAAATAAAAAATGATAATATCTTTTTCGTTGATGAGCTAATGATTTGTGCTCCCCAATTTGCAGAGCAAGAAAATGTCTATGCCTTGAGTGTGCTTGTACAAAGGTAGGGCACCTAGGCACCCATGGGGGTGTCGCATGTTGGGCACACAGCCAGGGTTCCCACCTGGCAGGGGTGCCTGTTCGAGGAGTTGGTGGGTCAACCCGACTTGTTAAGGGGAGCCCGCATAAAAGAAGTAATTCTGGGCCATGACTTCCCATGAACATATTTCCCACAAGGAGGTCTCATAATGATTTTTAGAAAACTAAATAAATTAATGTTTAGGTGTTAAAAGTCAGTTTATAATTGATTGATTATGCAACATGGTATTAACAAATGATAATATTTTGTTTCCATTAATGAACTAAGGATTTGTGCCCATTGATTTTCACAGCAGGGTGAACTCCTGCACCTTGGACGCGCCCACATGAAGGAGGGGTGTGTGGGCTCCCATGGGGCATCGTATGTTGGGTACGCCAGGGCACCTGCCCAGTAGGGGTGCCCATGTGATGAGTTGGTGGGTGGGCCTGACTTGGCAAGGGGTTCCTGCAAAAAAGAAGTAATGTTGGCCCATACATGCATGACTTCCCATGACTTGAGAATGGGGCCGACATTGAAATATTTTTAGTTTATGTTTGTATGCACTGAAATTTGACATGGTTATGGTAGATTAATGCATTGGAGATATGTGAGGGTTTTGAGACTCAAATAAAAGTCACAAAAACAATTTTAAAATCAAATGACAAAACTATAACATATATAAATGTCGAGGATATGAAATTATTTATTACTATTTACCAGTTACGGGCTTATAATGTACTTCACAGTCCAAAAAATCATTACCCTTCCATTTGAGGAAAATTCTTACCCTTCATCTTTGTCTTTGTCATCATCACCATCATCAACACGTCATCATCACCATCATATTTTTACTAGGCAAGTTGGGTGATGAGCGAACTAGGCAACACGATGGTCCGGCATACGTGGTTTAATAAAGCTTTAAAAACTAAGACTTGATAAAAAATCTCCCATAAAAAATTTCATAGTATGAAATCTTGTATAAACATTTATTAGTATTATCCTATTATATCTAATTCTAATGTTCACTCTATTTATCACCACTACAAGGAAAATACCCTCTACCGGATGTTTTTGAGGAACCCCACATAAAAATACCCCATACATCCGTTTCTAGCGGAAGTTACTAGAGGAGGTTGGCAGGCGGAGGGTTTTGCAGATGTTTTCCGCTTGGTGCGCTTATCATTAAACATCACACCAGTGCTCTTGAAACTTGAAAGCACCGGTGCACCCAAAACATTGGCACACCAGACACCGTGCACTCCGTACACACCTGCCTGGTGCATCGTATTATTTTAGAGCACCAGTGCTTCATAAATCTTCCGCGCTGGTGCATTACAAAACACCGTGACAAAACCGAAATTGCCCGGTGCGGTATTAAGAAACTGCACCGGTGCATCATAAAACAACGTGCCAAAACAAAAACCGACTGGTGCGTGTGTAAGAAACAAAACTGGTGTGCCTATAAACCACACGCACCGGAAAAGGGTTAAAAAAAAAAATTTATGGCAAAAAAGCTGGATTTTTCATTTTTTCAGTGCTCCCGAGCTCTCTATTACCAGTGCGCTCTACCATAGAGTGCACCGGTGCGCATAAAAAATTGGCACACCGGACACCGTGCGTGACGTACACACCCACCTGGGGCGTCCTATTACGGTAATGCATCGGTGCTTCACAATTCTTCTACGCCGGTGCATCATAAAACATCGCGCCAAAATAGAAACATGTCGATGCGTTCTTATCCAAGAGCATCGGTGCGCCTATAAAATGCACGCACCAGAATAGTGTTAAATAAAAAAAAATTATGGCCAAAAAATCGGTGCTTTACGACTATTCCACATCGGTGCTTTACGAATATTCCGCCCCGGTGCATCATCAAAACATCGCGCCAAAACTGAAACATCCCGGTGCGGTGTTAGGGAACCACCGTGGTGCATCATAAGCAACAAGCCAAATCTGACACTGCCCAGTGCGGTTGTAAGTAAGCGTACCGATGCGCCTATAAAACCTCACGCACTGGAACAGGGTTAAATAAAAAAACAAAATTACGGCCAAAAAACCGCATTTTCACTTTCCTCAGTGCTTGAGAGCTCTCAAGCACCGGTTTCATTTCCCCTTCTCTAAGACGCCCTGACATCGGTGCTCACATTGCACCCATTTCATTCAATACTGCTGTGCATTGGCCACCAATCTCCAACTTTCATTTTGAAAAATGGTGGGCAAATTTTCTTTTGCAAATTCTACAACCAATATGCCTCATCGACGATGAAATGTACAGATATTTTTCTAGTTTTTCCATAATTAAGCTTTTTAGCGAATTAGAATCTGAAATAACCTTAAAAATAACCATTAAAAAAGAAAAATAAAAAAATTTGTCTCGCGGTGCGCCCGAGCCATTCGGCTCGCACCGAATAGCGATGCTACCTGTAAAATTTACAGGTCGCACCGCCACCAATGCTAACGGTATCCGCACCATTTCTGGGGCGATACCGAAAGGCGCCCCACATTATTTTAAATTAAAAATAAAATAAAATAAAATGCAGTGCGCTCATTTAGCCAGGCGCACCGTTGACCATGGGAATAGCAGTGTGGTGAATTGACATAATTATCTGCCCCGATGTCTATCAGCGCACCGCATTCGGCATTTCGAAAGGGTCAATGGTGCGGTCGAGTAAAAGACTACACCGTTGATTATATAATTGTCAGGAAGTCAGTGTGCTGACACGACTATATGCTCCGTGGCGTATATTTCAGTTAGTTCACTGCTATTATAACATCAAATATAATCAACGGTGCTTGAAAAAATTTCAGCTGCACCAAGGCCGGTGCGTTGTATTTCATTTGGGGCACTGCCATCAGTGCGCTACAAACACAAGCCGCACTGGAACCAGTGCGTGACTATTTTTGTGGTGCACCGTGTATAAATTATATGCACTAAGCATGCATATGTCCAAGATCCACCTGATCTCACACTATTTAACTTTATGCAAGATACTAAATCTATTCCACTTGTTAATCTTTTGCGGAAAAATTAATTGCACACACATGTGAAGCATAAACAAAAATATTCAATCGCACATAACATAGTTTTTAACCGGGAAAGCCTGAAGCTGAAAACCCCAACTATATATTATGTAACATGGAGATCATATGAAAATCTCATACAAACATACAAAGCTTATCACAAGCTCTTAGTATAGTACAATCGTCATACACTAATCAGGCCCAATCTTGCAAATCCATGCACCGATCTTTTCCACTTGCTAGCCTGCCTCCACTGCGCAATATCTGCTGAAGAATAGCTCTGAATGAATTCGAATTACTCCATCCTTGACTGTGCAATACTAATTGGCATCTCCACTGTGTGTGTGATGCAATCAATGCATCACTATAGTCACAACAGATAGTCTATCTTTCCCTTTCACCTATCTCTCCACTGGTCTCCACTGAAATTTCCATGCACTGTAGTTAACTGTTGTATTTTTTAGTTGATTAATGAGTTATTATTTGTGAATTAATTAAATAATTAATTCACTCCACTCTCACTAGTGTATCAATCAGTTAGACTAGATACAACTAGCTCAACTGAGTCTAACTAAGTTAAACTGAATACAACTCCATAACTACTTCTTGATCCAACTGTGTCATAACTCTGCCACTTGAGTTCTAACTGAGTCCTCCATGCATTAGCTCCAGTAAACCCTTAGGAATAGCGTAATTCCTTCTATGAGCTGATGTGCCACATATGTGCACTGAACTGAAGTGCTCCAAGAGAATAAATTGTTGTTTAGAGCCTAATTATTATTAAGAGCTAATAATAATCGACATGCATCTATTTTTAGATTGACGATATATAAATAAACTTCGCCCAATATTCTAAAAATAGAATTTCATCTATTTTTGCAACTTGATCAACCATCCACAAATAGCATCCTACAACTTCTAAAATATGATCATCATGTCTAAAAATAGACATAGTCTAAAAATAGACTTGCGCCAAAAATAGCTTGTGGGCCCACTTAGTGAAGGCGACTCTTTTCACTAAGCTCATCATCTTTTTGAATCTCAACACTCCCTCTCAACAAGATAGGGATTATCCTTAACCCCGATCCTGCCTCTATGGTATTCGAATTTGCTCTTGGTGAGCGCCTTCGTCAAAATATCTGCATCCTGATCCTCCGTAGGAATGTACTGAAGCAACACTAGTACATTTGGGGGAAATTTTGACACTTTTGTCATAATGTCAGAAATTTCCCCAATTTCTATCAATTTTTCAAATCCCGCCACAAACCGTCGTTATAATGACTTTTAGGGATATCATCACTTTTGCGACGTTTATGTTTGTCATCAGAATTGCGACGTTTTAAACACTTTGTTGGTCTTACGACGTTTATGGGACGAAACGTTGGAATTGTGACGTCACCTACACATTTTTCGATCTTGCGACGCTTGGGAGAAACTGTCAGAAAAGCGATGTTTCTGAAAAAATGTGGTCCGACGTTTTGAACGTCGCTCTTCCGATGTTTCTAAAATATCACAATTCCGAAGAAATGTGGTCCGAATTTTTGAACGTCGCTCTTCCGACGTTTGTAAACTGTCGCAATTCCGACGCAATGTGGTCCGACGTTTTGGACGTCGCTCTTCCGACGTTTGTAAACTGTCGCAATTCTGATGAAATGTGGTCCAACGTTTTGAACGTCACTCTTCCGATGTTTGTAAACTGTCGCAATTCCGACGAAATGTGGTCCGACGTTTTGAACGTCGCTCGTCCGACGTTTTTATACTGTCGCTCTTCTGATGTTTTTAAGCTGTCGCAATTCTGACGCTTACAAGGCGTCAGTATACCGACGGAGGGTTCAATTTAAAAAAATAAAATGAAACTTTAAAAGAGGAAAAACGTTGTTTTGAATATATTATATGAAGTAAAACAGTCCATGAAGTCATTACATTTTCGCATCTAAAGATTGGAACCAAAATATCCATCCAGAAAAGTGGAAGTCCCACCCCAGACAATGATAGAAAAATACCCCATGTCACATACAGGGACATGATATAAAACCGAGTAACGGTCCACATGGAGATTATCGACAATCTGAGAAAGCATCCAAATATGCCCGAGGCATCTATAAGAAAGTGAAATAGCAGTATGTAGAATAGTAAAGCAATAGATAGAGTACCGACGTCCATTGTTCCAAATACAAATTAAAGTACCCAAAATCCTTGAACAGAGAAAAACGCTAATCATGTAAGGAGTGTGATATGTCGAAAATATAAAAATACCATCAGACCATATCAATAAACTAGCATCGCTAGTTTTGAAGGCAGAGTGATAAACATTAATCATTTTTTTTTCACAAGAGAAAAAACGTTGTTTTGAATATATTATATGAAGTAAAACAGTCCATGAAGTCATTACATTTTCACATCTGAAGATTGGAACCCAAATATCCATCCAGAAAAGTGGAAGTCCCACCCCGGACAATGATAGAAAAATACCCCATGTCACATACAGGGACATGATATAAAACCCAGTAACGGTCCACATGGAGATTATCGACAATCTGAGAAAGCATCCAAATATGCCAGAGGCATCTATAAGAAAGTGAAATAGCAGTATGTAGAATAGTAAAGCAACAGATAGAGTACGTACCGACGTCCATTGTTCCAAATACAAATTAAAGTACCCAAAATCCTTGAACGGAGAAAAACGCTAATCATGTGAGGAGTGTGATATGTCCAAAATATAAAAAGACCATCAGACCATATCAATAAACCAGCAACATAGACCAGCATCGCTATTTTTGAAGGCAGAGTGATAAACATTAATCATTTTTTTTTCACAAGAGAAAAAATGATGTTTTGAATATATTATATGAAGTAAAACAGTCCATGAAGTCATTACATTTTCACATCTGAAGATTGGAACCCAAATATCCATCGAGAAAAGTGGAAGTCCCACCCCAGACAGTGATAGAAAAATACCCCATGTCACATACAGGGACTTGATATAAAACCCAGTAACGGTCCACATGGAGATTATCGACAATTTGAGAAAGCATCCAAATATGCCCGAGGCATCTATAAGAAAGTGAAATAGCATTATGTAGAATAGTAAAGCAACAGATAGAGTACCGACATCCATTGTTCCAAATACAAATTAAAGTACCCAAAATCCTTGAACAGAGAAAAACGCTAATCATGTGAAGAGTGTGATATGTCCAAAATATAAAAAGACCATCAGACCATATCAATAAACCAGCATCGCTAGTTTTGAAGGCAGAGTGATAAACATTAATCAATTTTTTTTCACAAGAGAAAAAACGTTGTTTTGAATATATTATATGAAGTAAAACCGTCCATGAAAATAGTATCATAAAGCGGATACAGGAAATGTGCAGAGACATGCACTGTTGATATACGCCTCACACAAAAACATTGCCCAGACTCATGGCAAATTTGTCATCAAAAAATCAAAAAATTAAGAAGACTGCCCTCATACGGGGAAACCAATCTTGAATGTTTACAGAATTCAAAAATATTACAGAGGTCCAGCACAATAATATAATCTAAAAGCAGCCCAATTAAGTGGGCCGCGAAGCAAGAAAAACAAATTAACCAAACTACTCCTCCGGTGGTTCCTCCATGATTCGGCACCATCCTTCGAAAGGTCCAGGATCGCTAGGTGCTACCTCCACATTCATGCCACAGCTCCCCTCCTGAAGGCCCGAATGCTGGCCGGCTTTTTCCGAGCTCAGAACTGCCGGACGGGTGCATTCTTCCTCCGTTTGGGCCTCCTCGCGGAAAACCACAGTGACTGAAGCTGTGATTCGTGGGCGGTTGAGAGAGAAATTAAAGGAAAATTGTGCAGTGCACGTCGTGGGAGAAGGTAAACTAGCGGTGGGGAAACGACGAGTAGGGGAATCCATATGGTGGCCAGATCCTACAACCCGACCCCGCCCACTCCTAGTATTTGGATAGCGACCTGCGTAATAATCACTGGACTGGCCGGAAGACGACTCGGTTGAGGGGATGGAGGGAGTGCGCAGGGGTTGACCTCTAGTGCCCCCCCTGCGGCAACGCATCCTTTGACGCAGGCGAGGCATGGGTGTAGTCTCAGCAGTGGGCACAAGAGGAGACGGAGAAGCAGAATTCCAAGAAACAGAGGAAGACAGACACAGACGAGACCGAGAGAAATGCAGATATGCAGCAAGGTCTAAGCAGCAGTTCAACTGGCCACTTCTCCTTCTCGTCACAGTGAGCAGGCAGTGTAACCCAGCAACCGACTCGTCTGAAAAACCATAGTGAAACGCCATTTTATCGACCCGACTGCAATGCAATCGAAGGACGCCCGTCATAATTAATCTCTGATCATTAATGAGAGCCGAAGGCCGGATCATATTGGAGCATGCAGAATCGCTAACAGGAGTGGAGGTCTGATCTTGAATAGTGTTAAAACTTAATTAATTAATGCGTATTTGATGTGAAAACCTTGGAACTTAATTGAACAGCGTTAAAACTTAATGCGATTGATATGAAATCGCCACATCCATGTCCCATCGCCTTAAACGCCATCAAATGCACCCACAGCCGGGAGCAGGGCAAGTTTTGATTGAGGACACGTGGCAGAAATTGATTGGAGCGAATCTTTGTTTGGGCCGCTCACGCAGTGGAAATCCGGACCCGAAAAAGATTAGGGCGAATTTGATAAGAAATTCGCGTCACAACTCTCCCTCCATACGCCAGCCCAACTTCGGACCCAAAAAAGATTAGGGCGGAATTCATTTGGTTTTCGCGTCACAAAATTGGCCGATGTCGTGACTATTTTGGAACGTGAATTTGGTTTGAATTATGGTTTATCACCATTTGAAGTCCGGTGGGCTCGACTTAAGAACAATTTTGTTTGATCCCATCTTATAAAATTTGTGTTGGTTTTCTTTGATAATACACATATCTATAATAAATCATGGGAATACCACACTAAAAATGTGGAAAAGTTATATAAATTATTAAGAACAATCATTTTTATGTAAAAATATCCAAATGTGCTTTTGGGAAATAAGAATTCGAGTATTTGGTTCATATTGTTTTAAAGGAAGGAGTGAAGTTGGAGCCTCAAAAGATGCAAGCTATTACAAAATGACCTATTCCTAAGAAATCAAGGTTCTTAGAAGATTTTTTAGACTTACATGATATTATTGATAATTTGTTAAGAATTATGCATGCATTTCAAGTCCACTCACATATCTCTTGAAGAAAATATCATTTATATGGAATGATGAGGCTACTTTGGCATTCTCTCTTTTAATGGATGCCATGTCTTCCACACCAACATCGGTTGCACCTACTTTTGGTAAAACATTCATAGTAGAGTGTGAGGCACTAGGACAAGGAATTTACGTAACATTAACACAATAAGGGATATCATTGGCTTTTAAAAGCAAGGAATTCAAAGAAAATATTTCGTGAAATCTACGTATGAAAAATAAATGGAAGCAATATTACATGCAATAAAAAATGGGGATAGTATATCATTGGGAGGTACTTTAAATTCAAGATATACCATGATAGCATAAATTATTTTTTGAAGCTATGATTTTCATTAGAAGATTAACAAAAATGAGGAGAAAAAAATGCAAAGTTTTAATTTTGAGATAATCTGCAAAAAGGGTAAGGAAAATTTAGTACATGATGCTCTTTCTAAAATAGAAGAGGCCTCAAATTTATATCCAATTACATTTTCTATTCCTAAGTGGCTAGAAGAAGCTTGCCATAATGGAAAAATGACAATAGTACTAAACAAAAACTAAAATTTATAAAGGATGGGATGAACTGTATGGAGCATTGGGAGTGAAAGAGAGATATACTTTGGTGCAAATGTAGAATATTTTTATGCACACAAGCATATTTGAATAAAAAAATGTTAAGGGAGTCCCATGTATCTCTGATGGTAGGAAGCAGGGTTCCTTAAAACATCTCAAAGGATCAAAAAATATATTTTTGGAAGGAATGAAGAAAGATATTCAAAATTTTGTAAGAGAAGGTCAGGTTTGCATAATAAATAAAAGAGAGATAGTAAAATCTCTAGGGTTACTTTAACCATTCCACATACATATTCAAAGACTAGAAGATATATCAATAGACTTTATTACAGGGTTACTGAAATATAAAGGTAAGTATTACATTTTTGTGGTCATTTATGTAGACAAATTTTGTATATTTTTTTGGTAGAGCTCAAAGTACATAAAGAACAAGCCAAGTGGCAGAAGTGTCCGTGAAAGAAATTCATAGTATTCATGGTTTTCCTAAAGTAATAGTAGCAAGAAACTTTTGGAAATAATTATTTAATATGAGTGGAGAAACACTAGCTGCCATGAGTTCTACATATCAAACACAATCAAATGGTCAAACAAAAATAGTTAACAAATGTTTTTAAGGTTATCTACAATGTTACTCTTTCGAAAAGCAATCTTAATGGATGAAGTGGGTTCGTCAAGGAATAATGGTAATATGATACTACCTATCAGACATCTACTAAAATTTCCCCATTTAAGGCCCTTTATGGATATCCAACTCCTAGTATCTCATACTTTTTTCAAGATAAGTCCAAAGTATAGGAAACAGAGTCACATATGGAAAATACTAAAGAAACTTTGAAAATGATTATGGAAAACCTTCAAATGACATGAAACATGATAAAACAACAAGGGGAACAACATTGAAGTGAAAGATAATTTGAGGAGGGTAATTGGGTATTTTTTAGATTATAGCATTATAAGCAGTCTTCATTCAAGAAAAAGAAGAATAAAGAATTAGCTCAAAAATGTTATGGCCCTAAATAATTATTCATAGGATTGCACAAGTGGTATAGAAGTTATATTTTTCTTCTTCTTGCATTCATAAGGTTTTTCATGTATCTTGCCTAAAAAAGGTTTTTGGAAAAAATATGCCAATGTAAATAGAACTTCCAAAATTAGATGAAGAATGAAAGTTGATTCTTGAACCAAAAAAAGTTATAGATAAACATTCTGTATCTCTTTGACATATAACCATTATGAAGTACCTAATCAAGTGGAATAATATTCCTCTAGAATAAGGTACATGGTAAAATGATCAATTCGTGATGAAATACCCACGGCTAAAGGGTTCGTTTGAAGTTTTGACAAAGGTTTTGTTATATGTTTTATATAACGCGCGGCGGAATAGTTTTATTGTTTGTTAAGGTCCCACACGGTGATCAAATTTGAAGGGCAAGTCCGAATTTCAATTAGAAGGGCATATATCTATGTCGCCCTTCCATAATGAAAAGCTTTAAAAAAAAAACTTTTCAATTGACCACAATAAATTATTTTTACATTTCATTTTCAGAAAGACAAAACCATCAATCTTTATATTAATAAAAGACTATTACATATAAAACAATGAAGAAGGCTCCATCTTTCATTGCTTAAATATCTCATTGGAAATGTCAACATAAGTCTTGAAGACACTATTATAAGAGTTTGGATACATACCACTAGGATATAGGAGATTCTTATGTGTCAGATTGTGTAATGCAATTTTGACTTTGTCTCACAAGGAGCAGCAGCATGGAGGTCTGGATTTTTCTTATAGAAATTTTTTATTATTATTTGAAACGTTTTTTATAGATATGAATACAACAATGAAATTATGAGCATGGTGGACAATTAGTCAAGCTCATGATGCCAAACCATGATGATGTAAGTTTGGAATTTAACATTTTTACATGTTAAAGACAAATAGTCAAAATCACCGACAACTTAGTATGCCATAATTAATAATCATTCCCTGTTCACTTTTGTTAATAGGTTTATGTCACACGATGATCTCTCTTCTCTGGCATTTACTTGTATTGAAGATCACTATTCTAGGAATAAGGAGTTGTTTTCTCCAAAAATGACCCTAGCCAAACATTGACAATGCATCAAGGATATCTTTCTATGCTTCATAAGTACATATGTTCTACTTCTAAATCATGTCTTGGAAGTGGTTGTTTTGCTGGAAATTATTCACCAGTTGGTTTCATACCAAAGTCTTTTTCTCATTTTCAGCATCCAATACATGAAAAAGATAATGGTTTAAAACAACATAAATACTTGAAATTTTGCAAGAATTGTCTGGCACACTTTGAATATGAATTTTGAAGTCAAGTGCATGATGTTGTATAGGATCAAGTGTCATTTTGAATACCAAATGTTTCACAAGAAACTTCTCAACATGCTACCCTACAGTAAGGATTAAATGACAATATTGCATCGACTATTTCCATAATAAAAGTGCACCTCGGCCATAAGACTAAACAACTACAAATGTTGTAGATCTAACAAGACCACACAATCAAATGTATTCCACAAGGCCAATACTGTATGAAAAATGAAAAGGAGTTTGCAACCAAAAATCCCTTAGGCAACTAATTCAATTAGATACACCAAACCATCAGCAAAAGGAAAACCAACCTACTCAAAAGGCAAGCATTTACCTCCTTTGACAAAATTTTGAGTTCGGAAACAAGGGCCTTTATTGTCTTGTCAATGCCCCTAGTAATTTGAATGGGGTTTGCACCTGCTGCAACAACCTAAAAAAAAAGGTTTCATTTCAAATTATTTTCCACAAATTTAAGATACAAGCATTGTCAGTTTTGTATTTCCTAACAAGCTCATAAATTTTGACAAAAGAACCAAAATTTTTTAATACCTGATAGCAATTTTTTCACTCAAAAACTATCTTAGACTCAATAAGCCCAACCCAAAACTAAAAAACCAAACACCATAAGACCCTACAAAAATGAATAGATGATCTTAATCCAGTACTATCGACAAAAATTTACCTTTACACCCTCACTTATTAAACCCTGTGCTGTTGAATTTTAACTTCAACTGCTGCAGCAAAAGGACGGATGCAGCAACAACATTTTTTTTTGGAGGTTGCTTGCACGCCATCCAGAAATTTAATTCAACATTTAAAATTCCTGCAAGTTTTTTTTGTAGACGGCCGCAACCATATTTCTGTACAGGATTGTATTTAAACACAACAACCAGCATTAATGCAATTCACCAACCAGAAATTAAACAAACAGAAATTTACCCGACAGTTTTGTAAATTCAAAAGGAGGACACGTGGAGCATTAATATTGGATCACATGAAATTGAAGGGAATCTGAAAACCTGAAAACCGGACCCAAATTTTTTATAAGGCACATTGGATTGAGAATTCGCATTACAAATTAGGCAGACGTCAGCATCCCATTTTGGAACGCGAATTTGGTTTGAAATTCAATCTATTCAGACTTTTGAAGTTCGACGGAAAGGGTTCTTTAATGTTTTGATAGTTTAATTTTATGTATGTTTTAATATATACATATGTTTTAAACATATGTTATATATATATCATATGCGAAATGAAAGGTGGGCCATAGAATTTAGTTTTAATTTTATTATTTTAAAAAAAGGGTTTATTATAATATGTTTTATATGTTACGGCATATAAAAATAAAAAGGACAAAAAAGCTTGGTAGTTTTTTTTATAGACAGTAGGTAAATTTTTTATTACACAGCAGTGTGTAAAAAGTGAAAGACTGAGTGTAACTTTTTAAGTGTGTATGCACAGCAGTGCGAAAGTGAAAAACACATCAGAGTGTTTTAGAGACAGAGTATGTTTGTTTTGAACAGACAGTGAGTTGGTTTTATGCACTGCATTTTGTAGCAGTCATAATTTTGTAATCCCTCTCAGTGAAGAAGTAGTGTAATAGTTTTTTTTGAGTTATTGAAGGGAATAGAAGTTTGTTTTCAAAGTATTGAAACTCTGTCTCCTGTCAAAGAAATTTTTATTTTCTCTGTGTTAGAGGAAGGGAGGTTTATTCTCCATTCATTGTTCTGGAATTTTTCAATATTCCAACATGTGCAAGAACAACAGATGTTGTGGTTCCATCCCCAGCTAAATCATTTGTCGTTTCCGTAGCTTGCCTTACCAACTTGGCCCCAATATTTTCAATTGGGTCCTCTAATTCAACCAATAAAAAGGCCAAAACCATAGCATTGAGATACATTTCATTACACTGTCAATAACAATAAAATTTGATTCAACCATAACCCTTTCCTTTTATTGTTGTGAAAATATTTATGCATTACTCTAATGTGGCTAGTCCATAGGCCAAGTAGACCACTGGGTAACAAATATGTTTCCTTTCACCTTTGAGTTTTCAAATTATGCCTACCAAATCTAAGACATTTAAGAGGGGAACTAATACAACGTTAAAAAGAAAACCAGAGCACACATCTACAAATTACCTCCTTAGCTACTGTCACACCATCATTAACTATTTTCGGAGAACCATGCTTGCTCTCGAAGACAACATTTTTCCCTTCGCCCCAAGGGTGACTCCAACAAGATCAACAAGTTTGTTCACACCGCCTGCAAGAGAAATTGACAATGCTTTCGGTAAGTGTGCAATTGAATGCCAGACCATATGCCAAAAAAACACTCCATGAAAAATTAAAATAACACATTAAAATCGAATATAAGTTGACAAGGAAAGATCCACCACAGTGAAGTTTCACGTGCAAGTGACCTTCCTTTAAACATAATTTTTTCTCTGACCTGCAATTTTTTTGTCACTGAGCCATCCTTGTTGAAGTACAACTCCTTTTCCATAGTTCTTGTATTAACTACCTTCTCTCTGTCGCGTAATCTCAGAGTCCCTCTTCTGCTTGAGCGATTAAAGGAAATGGGTGAAAAAACTGAAAGAGAAGACAATTGTCTACCATAATTATCAAACATTGCACCCAACTTCTTCCCCTTTCCATTGTTACCTAATGAGGTAGATGTGGCAATTGTTGTCATACTGCCCAAAGCAGAGGCCATCTTCTCTTATCCTGAATATAGAATTACAAGATCTTCATATTAGTATGAACCTTAAAAAACATGACTCCCATTGCTAAAAACCACTTTTAAGTTGTAACAGGAAAACTAAACAACTATCGCAGCTTTTGGCAACTTCTGGAGCATTAAGAGAGAAACAACCAAAGAGAAATACAACCACAATCCTCATTTTAATGAGACCGGACTATATATTTGCATTAAGATAATAGAAAGAAATCACGAATATATTAAGGCCAACACAAAACAATCTTTAACCAGTGTCTCTCGCAGCCTTCAGGTTGCCATGCTAGAGGTTGCATATTTTTAATTTAAATTCTTGACCTCTTGTGCCCATCTATGAATGCATCCAATGGGATATCTACATCAAATGCTCCTTTATATCCCAAAAAACAAATTCCCTACTACAAGAGCACCAGTATTGATGGATCACCCCACACCATCCCACCCACTAGAAACGGTGAAAAAGGAAACCCGAGAAAACTTCTGAAATATCTCAAGATGACTATATGGGTGGTTATTATGAATCAACCAACCATTAGGAACATGCTCATCAATCCAAACCATGAGTATTATGTGACAATATTCAAGCAGGCACTGAATCGGATTTCTGAAGCTATGTTAGAGAAACCCTAAACTCTCACTGAAAATAGGTGAAATGTGGCACCACTGAGAGATTGACATGTGCCAATTGGTACAAGTGGTAGACAATTGGCATGCTCAAACAACGAGGTGATGCAGGAATGACATGAGGGAGAAAATATCGGAAAAGCCCCAAATCTGGAGAACTAAAGCTCATCACCAACCTGAGATTGACAACTTTACATGATGTAACCTATGAAATCGTAAATGGAGAAATCATAGTAACGATAAAGTAACCTATGTAACAATAAAGTCGGATTCATCCTGGGAGTGGTAATGGGAGAAATCATAGTGAACAACAGGAAACATGCATAGTTGCTTACAATCAAATAGATGAAGAAACACATACAAAAAACCTAGATAATAATCATGAACAAGCTTAATATTGAATTATGAACTGTAAAGGAACTTACAAAATGTGACATTACGAACCTGGTCAAGCACACAAGCAAAAATATCCTGGACATGACCCTAGTTGACAAGTTGTATTGCTCATGATGCAAGAGGATTTGTACCTGCACTGCCCAGTCAATCAAAATCCATCATTATCTATACAATAAATACAAGTAATTGATGTAGTATTTTTTACTCTAAGATGCATTCTTATGATAATGTTAGAACATATGTTGAAAATATCAAAACATACCTGAATAAGCTCCTCTTCGTTTCAAGAACAATTTATTGGAGTCGCATGAACTTGGAACAAGCCTCCCACGATCTGAAAGAGTAGCAACTAAGTCAAAAGTGACTTTTTTGTTGCTACGCTGGATCGAGGGAAGTTTCCTCCAAGATTAAATCGCTCCAATAAATTATTCTTTACTAAACAGGGCCAACCACGTGAAGGTGGAAGCTCTTATGGCACCTCCCCCCGCCCCCCGTCCCCCCCTCACACCACTCTCAATTCTCCAATACCCAATCTATATTTCATTTTTTACTTTCATGAGCATAAAAAAAAATATTCAATAACTAATAAAAAAACAATTCAACAAAAAGTACGCAAGGAAACATTTCAATTAATGCTTGACATAAAAATAGTATGATAAATGAGTTTTATATAACGCAAAAAATGTTCCAAGTATGGTAATGTTTGTCTTATAATAATACAATATTTTACATTGTCAAATTTTCTTTTTCTTCTTCCTATTTTTAAAGCTCCTAATTACATCATCAATATCATCGTGCTCTGCTCATGTTTCGTGCCTTTCAACCCGCACTGCTGACCTAGTTGCGTATTCACGATGTCTGGGCTCATCCAGTGACGGGGCATCGCCTACAAAAACAGATAATATTAAATTTTAATTGTCAGTTTTTAAATATCATTGAACTAGTTCGGTAATATTAATAAAAAAAAAATGCAATGAGATTATTTACCTGGTGCACCAGTTGTCGCCGCTGACCTAGTTGCGTAGTCACGATGTCTGGTCTCATCCAGTGACGGGGCATCGCCTACAAAAACTGATAATATTAAATTTTAATTGATATCATTGAACTAGTTCGGTAATATTAATAAAAAAAATTGCAATGAGATTATTTTAGTTGCACTAGTTGTATGCCCGACCTAGTTGTGTGATCATGATGTACGGTCTACATCCATTGACGGGGCATCGCTGGCCTAAAAAAATAGATAATACTACACTTCTAATTTTAATACGATTTTAAATATCATTACAAACCTAGTTCGGTAATATTAATAAAAAAAAAATTGCAATGAGATTATTTACCTGGTGCACCAGTTGTCGGCGCTGACCTAGTTGCGTAGTCACGATGTCTGGTCTCATCCAGTGACGGGGCATCGCCTACAAAAATAGATAATATCAAATTTTAATTGTCAGTTTTTAAATATCATTGAACTAGTTCGGTAATATTAATAAAAAAAAATTGCAATGAGATTATTTACCTGGTGCACCGGTTGTCGTCGTTGGGACCGTTGCCCTGTCTTCCTCTCTGGTGGTAAGATCATCAAGGGAAACATTCTCTGTCATTTAAAAAAAAAACGTTATAAGGACAACCATCAAGGTATAAATAGAAAAAATTATAAGCGGAAATTAATTACCGTCACGGCCCTCACTGATAGTATAATTTTCGGCCTGGTCCCCACTACAATGATCAAGTTGCACGTGAGGATCATCTACATCTGGCTCTAAAACTGGGTTATTTGCCTCGTCGGTAGTGCTGCTCCCCTGATTTAAACAAAGTTGTTAGACATTAAATTTATGGACGAAAACAAACATATTTAAAGGTTAATGTTTTACCTTATCAGGCATTCTGGATCTTGGGACCTGCCCCAAGCTTCTGCGACGTTCAACTACGGCTTGATAGCCGAAATGGAAAGTGATATTTTTATCTTCCTCTGTAGTTTCTGTTTCGAAGTCATCACCCTACATTACATATGATTGTGTATTTTTAATCATATTTTATAGGATTACAAAAACGTTGGAAGGCGATACAATTAATTATAAGATGTTTAGCTACTTAATTACAATTCTTGCAGCTAATTTCAAGTAGCCACCCTGGCCGAGCTTGTGATGGCCCTTTTTCTCTATCCTAGCTTTGGTTGCCTTTGAGGTGTCGGGCAACCTAGCATCAAAAGATTGAAGTCAGATATGACGTAGCACACTTTTATTTTAGACATAAAGAAAATTAAAGCTATTGAATTAAAGTTGTAATTTACCTTGCGGGTCCAGTTGCCATTTTTCCTTCTTTCTTTGCCCTTTTCTCTTTTCCGTCATGGATGAGTGCTCTCCACTCACTCTCTGAAACTGCGAGAGGACGCTCATATCTAGGGTTAAATTGCAATTACGTCCTATAGGTGTCCCTGGTATATTTCAAATATTTGCCGGCTACCTGAGCCACCGCTTTTCTGTCAAATGTGCCGACCCCAAAAAGGGCTTCTAGATAATCTAGAAGTTCTTTTTTCAGGTTGGAATTCTGGGAATTCCACCCTGTACGTATGGTTGGGCCAAAAATTACCAGCGCATGGCTCTCCAGAATCCTGTAGAACTCATTGTTTCCTACACAGAATAAAACCAAAAGAAAAAGAAGATATTATCATTAATTTAAAAATAAAAATCATGATAAATATGTTTTAGATAAAGTACATGAAATAGTTAAAATATTAAAATTTACCTGGGAGTTGTACATGCTTTATAAGGACACCCTCATCGTTCACCAACAACGTGCCATTAATGGTCCCTGTGGAGCTGACACGTGTAGCTCCAGGAAACGCAATAATGTAGTTGGCCATATCAGCCTCATCATTGCCAACACGTTCAGCAGTTGGCTGGGTGTCAGCTTGGGAAGGGTGTGTTTCTTGGCTAGCACCTAAAGGAGTAGAAGGTGTACGAGAGGGTTGTTGGGCAATCTCTTGCCCTTGTGTCCCACTACCACCAACACCGGGTTCAGCAAATGCCAGAAAACGCTACATACAAAAGAACTTTTTGTTAGTTTAGTCAATGTAAAAATTAAAAATCAAACTATCACAATTCATCTCATGCAGAACAAAAAAAATATTCTTTTGACTTTTTATTATTACCTGATATGTTTCTAGCTGGCTCATAAGTTTTTTTATCCTCTCTTTTGTTTCAGGTGTTTGAGGCACGTCTATCAAAGTATTAAATTATGACCTTGCATCTCATGCCTTTTTTCGCAACAAGAACACTGGAGATAGGGATGAAGAAAGCTCTTCCTCAAAGAGGGAATCATCAGGCGTACCATGGCTAGGTGTCTGCATATTTGAACAAAATTAATATTATTTCAATTATGTAAATAACTAAAATACATAAAGATAGAGCAATGCTGGCACTTTACATGTTCTTCCGCTGGCCTCTTTCCGCGATCATCCTGTCTCGGGGTTGTTCCTGCACTGCTCTGATCAGTCTGCCACATTGAAATAAAATTATAAATGTAAAAACTTGAAAACAATATCTAACTTGAAAACACAAAATGAAAACTGAAATAATTTCTAATAAGACACCGAAAGACAGAGTTAGAGTTTCAAATATGCCTTGCATTGAATTCAATCCTGGAAACATGTCATTGCACATTAAGGCACCCAAACAAGAGATGAGTTGACAATGAAGACCTTATTGAATATATTGTTGGAGCAACTTCTAGTAAACTTGTTGTGAAGACCTTGAGGAAATTTTTGGAGCAACATTGTTGAAGATGATGGTATAGCATTGTTGGAGACGATCTTGAAGGGCCTTGAAGTGGAGCTTTTGGAGCAACTATTGAAAAATCCTTAGAGCATTTAAGTAAGGCACTTTCTATCTTCCATCACCTTTTTCCTTTCAATATCCTTTAAACGATTTTTTTGATATTTAATGTTTGAAACTATGTTGCCAGGAAACGTGGGTTCGGGGACGGGGACGGGGATGAGGATGGAATTTTTTGAAATAGGGTGCGTGGGTTCGTCTGGGTATTTTTATATTAATATATATTATAATTTATATATCATATATAATACTATATTTTCTAAATTATAATTTATAAATTATAAATTTAATGACACTAATATAGTAATTTTTAAATTACTAATAATTTATAAACTTTAAACTTTAAAGATTTAAACATGCACATCATTCAACATTCAAGTTTCAACCTTCACATGTGACATTTGTCATTGAAATTTCAAAATTTCTAGTTTGATAATATCATGATTCATATATGATATCAAGTGCAAATTGGAGCTCAGTTTACATATTAATAACTTATAAGAAATTAGAATCATGATTCAAAATTTCAAAATATATGTCCATTGTCATACTAAATTCAAAATTTTCCTCAAGGCATCTCCAAATGGAAAACTGTAAACATGAACTAGGAAATTTTGATATACTAAAATAAAAATAGCTAAAGCCTAATAGTGAGAAATGGCTTCCTCAAGCCATATCATCAACATCCATGTCATCAACATCACTTAGATCTTCACTTAGCATGCTCTCCAAGTAGGAATCACTCTCATCTTGAGGCTCTGGCTCATCCATAGAAATTTGAGGATGGATGTTTGTGGTAAGTCTATGCTTTCGCTGGGTAAGTTATGAACTTATGATTCATGGATAGGTAGGTATGTTTTAAGGTTTAATTTTTTTTTTTTTTTAAGTTTTAACTTCCCCCTTTATAATTGACTATAGTCTATGGGGTTGGATAGGCTACTTTGTCCTCCCTTGGGAAATTTAATTATAAGAGAACATTACAATTGGAATACTATTCACTTCCACTGTTGTTTTGTATAATATTTCATAGTAGTCCCAAGGCAGAAAATTCACAGAATTAAGATCCAGGAAACCTCTGGTTAAGAGATTAAATTTCTGTTACATTTAAAGTCAAAGCCAGCATAAATTTCTTCACCAGTAACTACTCTGTCTAAGCCATGCCTAGTATGATAGATATGCTATTTGTCTAGTTTTGCATCATAGTCATAGTAGCTACAACACCTTTGGTGTGAACAAATAATCCCTCTTGGAAATTAGGTTGTGTATGTCCAGATTGTATTCGATCAACCCCATGCCAATAAACCTATAGGAAGCATTTTATACATCTACTATAACAGAGTTGTAACTTTAATGTCTAAGACTTCTTTACCATTAAAAAATAGACATGTTTATTTCTGAGGTTTGATCTTTCTAAATATGCCAGACCAATTCATCCAAATAGCATACCAATTCATTTGAATCATTTAAATTTTAACTCTTAAGTTTTAAAATTTAATTGTAATTTGTATGTTTTAAAAAATAGTTAGAAACAATACCATTTAAAAACTAGGGTTCTCAGTCCTTGGCATTCCTTCACCTGGGCCTAGGGGCACACTAGAATAATTTCACACTAAACCATGCAAACTTAAAAGTAACTTAATAGATCCATAAAGTAATAATAATCATAATTCCTAATTTCCTATTGTACGATATGATGAAAATTATTCAAACATGAAGCAATTAAGACATGCAATGTCTGAATTTCAAGATTGATGAACCAATACAAGAAGTTAGAAACTACAACTTTGATTCAATACTCTATGTCCTAACTCCAGGAAGGAATCTAGTTTGTAGTACAAAACATGCATCGTGTATTATCAATTCTTAATTGACAACAACTAAAGGACATCTACCTCATCAATTCCTTCCCATTTTGTGTTTTTATGTTATATTCCTTATAAAAGTGTCAAATTTCTCTCAAAGTAAGAAACCACTGAATAAGATAAAAAATAGTTGAGATACGATTGAGAAATGGTCATTTATTTCTTGAAAGGATCTTCATGATTTCTTTGGTTGTTTTTCATCTCAAGAAACAAGAAATGACCTAAGAAACTATCGTGATGTAATATAAGAAACAACACGGTGCAATGGCCATTTTCAAAGACAAATGATGTCCATTGAGGACATGGCCTTTATTTGGTTTCTGTTTCATAGGAGTTTCGGGTAGAAATGGAACTTTGTTGTACCATTTCCAGTAGTAAAAAGGGAAAACCTTCTTTTTCCATGGGAAATAATTTACCTTTCCTTTTTTCAAGATAATCTAAATCACAAAAAATATGAACTATACTGCACACATTCTTGGATAATGTGAAAGTGGAAAAGGAATACCCTACACAAGTGATGCACACATGTACATTTGAACACTAATAGATTTTTTTAGTTGAAATGCAATGCTTGTTTTCATTTAAATGTAGGGTTTTTAAAGCAGGGAGAAATAATGGCTGCCAAATTAATAAGCGTTTCTTTGGGAAAAAATTTAAATCTTGTATTGGGTGATGAAGATAATAGAGGGTATTGAATCTTGACTCTTGACATCTACAGAGAACCCTACAGCCTAACACAATCCAATGGAATTGACCAAAAAACCCAAATAGAGTCAACCCTACTATAGGAGGAAGGGCCTGCAGTAAGAACTTACCATTTTGCAAGTGAGGGCGGAGCTCTTTGATGCCTGGGGCGGGGGAACGGCGGGGAAAATGCGGGGGTGAATGCGTGCACGCAAGAGCTCAGGTTGAAGGCTGAGGGCGAATGTTGTTCTACAAGAGCTCAGGGCGAATGCTGTTCTGCAAGAGCTGAGGGCAAATGTTGAGGGCGAATGCTGTTCTGCAAGCGCTGAGGGCGAATGCTGAGGGAAAATGCTGTTCTGCAAGAGCTGAGGGCGAATGCTGAGGGTGAATGCTGTTCTGCAAGAGCGGAGGGCGAATGCGCGCGTGTTATCAGACGTTAATGTAGCTATTGCGACGGATATAAGTTTCGTATTTTTAATAAAATTATTTTTATGTAGCGCACATATAAGTTTCATATTTTTATGTAGCGCGCATATAAGTGTCATTATACCGACGGCGGAAAAAGCGTCGCTATTGCGACAGATGCCTCCAAACGTCTCAATTGCGACACTTAGACATTGTGTCGCACTTGCGACGTTTGGAGGCAGTCATCGCAATAGCGACGCTTTGGGGCATAGTGTCGCAATTGCGACGTATTCCTCCAAACGTCGCAATTGCGACACGTTGTCTAAGTGTTGGTATTGCGACACTTTTCTATAAACGTTGGTATAGTGACGGTTTCGGGCGGGATCGAAAAAATTTGGGGAAATTTCCGACATTTGGTCAAAAGTGTCGAAACCAAGTGTCGGAATTTCCCCCAAATGTAGTAGTGGTAGGTTTGACCTTTTGACATTTGGTGTGTAAGATGAGCGTGAGAACCAACTATACAAGTCAAACCTAAGTTACTAAAATACTCCATGGTTAGGGACTAATAAACAACCAAATTCACCATCCTTTCAAAAGTATTACATCTATATGAATACATTGTCCAAGGGACCTCACAAGTATATGAGAAAAAATATACTAGCATACCCTCAAAATATAAAGTGAATGCAAAAGTGAATTAGGGTTGTTATGTTGTTCAAAGATCAATGGATATTTATTTTAAATAGAAAATGAATAATTCAAAAGGTATTCATGCAAGGGTAAGTATGAGTGGACATATGATGGAAGGATGTGATGTCAAAGGTCATGAAATATCTAGTCCTCACTAAATCTACTTCAATTGTTGTTCCTAATATCCCCAGCGCTATGGGAATATAAGGAATGAAGGATTGTTGTTATGTATCAGGTAATTTTTGTTACAATTAAATTAAAGGCCTTGAATCATTTTTTTATATGAGATTCATAGTCCAAAGTGTACAATAGGGTCATTGTGATAGCCCGGACAAATTTCATCTTATTGTAAATATTATCTTTATTTTGTAAAATTAAAATCACCGATAAATTAGGAAACATATTCCATATTTTGGGGAATGAGATTTGATTAAGGGGGCCTGGTTGATATTAATGTCAGACTGTGCACTTTAATGAATTGGATGCATAATAAATTCGACTAGAAAAGGAATGGTTGGGAACCATACTAATAAATGTATAGAGAGAATCAAAACTAAATGAACTCTAGTTGTGTTGATAGCCTAATAGGGGTGACGAAGAGGGTATTCCCACATAACCAAAGGAAGTGGCTAAAACATTTAATGGGAGAAAATTCACGACTCTACACATATTGAAGAGGCAAGCATTGGAATTAGAAGGCATGAGAAGAGAATTATTTAAGGGGTATTTCTTTTTCAAGGCGGTTCTAGGGGGGAGGAATATTTTATTTTGAAAGAGATACTTCACTCTGTAAGAGCACAACTAATGAAAATGAATTTAGAGAGTAGTGGCTTGGACTGAGGCTTATGAACCCATTGTTAGTGTCTTGCTCAAGGGTTTATGAACCCATTGGGAAGCTTTCAAATTGATATTATAATGAATGAAATATGAAAAGGATATTAAGAAGAATCTTAGTTTTGTAGATATTTCGTATGTTTATAAAATTGATCCAAATATATTATTATTGATGTTGTTTTGTAACATTGATAAATTGACTGATTTATTAACCATATATTTATATGAAAGATACTTATTTCAGATATTAACATGATGAGAATCAACTTGAAATATCAACCTGCATATTTTTCTATGAAAGACACAAAAATTTCAAGTCGCGCCTTGTGATCAGGTCGCCCGACCGGGCGCGTTCGGGTCGGGCCGTTTTGTTCGAGGGTGCCCGTATCAGTTTTTCTAAGTTGTGACCAAACCGGTGCCTTGTGCATGTTCGGGTGGCCCATTTTCCATTTGCTTCCATGTGGCATCGTTTGGCCGGGCGCGCCATGTGAGGTCGCCCGACCGGGCGCATTCGGGTCGGGTCGTTTCGTTCGAGGGCACCCGTATCAGTTTTGCTAAGTTGTGACTGCCCATTTTCCGTTTTCTCCCTTGTGGCATCGTTCGGTCGGGCGCGTCGTGTGAGGTCACCCAACTGGGCGCGTTCGGGTCGGACCATTTCGTTCGAGGGCACCCATATCAATTTTGCTAAGTTGTGACTGCCTGGGTGCCTTGTGCACGTTCAGGTGGCCCGTTTGCCATTTTCTCCCATGTGGCATCGTTTAGTCGGACACCCCGTGTGGCACCGTGTGAGGTCGCCTGACCGGGTGCGTTCGGGTCGGCCCGTTTCGTTCGAGGGTGCCCGTATTAGTTTTTCTAAGTTGTGACCGCTCGGGTGCATTGTGCACATTCGGGCAGCCCATTTTCTGTTTGCTCCCATGTGGCATCGTTCGGTCGGGCACGACGTGTCACACCTTGTGATCAGGTTGCCCGATCGGGCGCATTTGGGTCAGGTCATTTCGTTCGAGGGTGCCCGTATCAGTTTTTCTAAGTTGTGACCACCCAGGTGCCTTGTGCACATTCGAGTAGCCTGTTTGCTGTTTTCTTCCTTGTGGCATCGTTCGGTCGGGCGCGCCGTGTCGCGCCATGTAAGGTCGTCTGACTGGGCGCGTTCAGGTCAGGTCATTTCGTTCGAGGGCGCCTGTATCAGTTTTGTTAAGTTGTGACCACCTGAGTACCTTGTGCATGTTTGGGCATATGTTTGCCATTTTCTCCCTTGTGGCATCGTTCGGTCGGACGCATCGTGTCGCGCCATGTGAGGGCGCCCGACCAAGCGCGTTCAAGTTGCGTTGTTTCATTCGAGGGTGCCTGTATCAGTTTTTCTAAGTTGTGACTACCCTGGTGCCATGTGCATGTTCGGGCGGCCCGTTTTCCATTTGCTCCCATGTGGCATCGTTTAGTCGGGCGCGCCGTGTGAGGTCGCTCGACCGGGTGCGTTCGGGTCGGCCTGTTTCGTTCGAGGGCGCCCGTATCAGTTTTTCTAAGTTGTGACCACTCGGGTGCATTGTGCACGTTCAAGCGGCTCGTTTTCCATTTGCTCCCATGTGGCATCGTTCGGTCGGGTGCACCGTGTCGCGCCTTGTGATCAGGTCACCCAACCGGGCGCATTTGGGTCGGGTCGTTTCGTTTGAGGGCGCTCGTATAAGTTTTACTAAGTTGTGATCGCCCCGGTGCCTTGTGCACATTCGAGCGGCCTGTTTTCCGTTTGCTCCCTTGTGGCATCGTTCGGTCGGACGTGCCATGTTGTGTCGTGTGAGGGTGCCCGACCAAGCGTGTTCGGGTTGCGCTATTTTTTTCGAGGGCACCCGTATCAATTTTGCTAAGTTGTGACTGCCCGAGTTCCTTGTGCACGTTTAGGTGGCCTGTTTGCAGTTTTTTCTCATGTGGCATCATTCGTTCAGGCATTGTGTCACGCCGTGTGAGGTCGCCCGCCGGGCGCGTTCCAGTTGGCCCGTTTCATTTGAGGGCGCCCGTATCAGTTTTGCTAAGTTGTGACCACCCGGCCGGTGCATTGTGCACGTTTGGGTAGCCCATTTTCCATTTTCTCCCATGTGGCATCATTCGGTCGGACACGCTGTGTCACACCTTGTGATCAGGTCGCCCAATCGGGCGCGTTCAGGTCGGGTCGTTTTATTCAAGGGTGCCTGTATCAGTTTTTCTAAGTTGTGACCGCCCGAGTGCCTTGTGCACGTTCGAGCGGTCCGTTTGCCATTTTCTCCCTTATGGAATCATTCGGTCGGGTGCGTCGTGTGAGGTTGTCCGACCGGATGCGTTCGGGTCAGGTCGTTTCGTTCGAGGGCGCCCGTATCAGTTTTGTTAAGTTGTGACCGCTTGGGTACCTTGTGCACGTTCGGGCGGCCTGTTTGCTGTTTTCTCCCTTGTGGCATCATTCGGTCGGGTGCACCGTGTGAGGGCGCCCGACCAAGCGCGTTCGGGTTGCGCTATTTTGTTCGAGGGCGCCCGTATCATTTTTTCTATGTTGTGACCGCCCGGGTGCCTTGTGCATGTTCAGGCGGCCCGTTTGCCATTTTCTCCCATGTGGCATCATTCGCTCGGGCGCACCGTGTCGCGCCATGTGAGGTCACCCGACCGGGCACGTTCGGGTCGACCCGTTTCGTTCGAGGGCACCCGTATCAGTTTTGTTAATTTGTGACCGCCCAGGTGCCTTGTGCAGGTTCGGGCATCCCGTTTTCCGTTTTCTCCCTTGTGGAATAGTTCGGTCGGGCGTGTCGTGTCGCGCCATGTGAGGGCGCCTGACCAAGTGCGTTTGAGTCATACCGTTTCATTTGAGGGCGCTCGTATCAGTTTTACTAAGTTGTGACCACCTAGGTGCCTTGTGCATGTTCGGGCAGCCCGTTTTCCATTTGCGCCCTTGTGGCATCGTTCGGTTGGGCGCGGTGTGTTGCACGTTGTGATCAGGTCACCCGACCGGGCGTGTTCGGGTCGACCCGTTTCCTTCTAGGGTGCCCGTATCAGTTTTGCTAAGTTGTGACCACTCGGGTGCCTTGTGCACGTTCAAGCGGCCCATTTTCCGTTTTCTCCCTTGTGGCATCATTCGGTCGGGCACGCCGTGTCGCATCGTGTGAGGTCGTCTGACCGGGCATGTTCAGGTCGCGTCGTTTCGTTCGAGGGCACCCGTATCAATTTTGTTAAGTTGTGACCGCCCTATTGCCTTGTGCATGTTCGAGCAGCCCGTTTGCCATTTTCTCCCTTGTGGCATCGTTCGGTCGGGTGCGCCGTGTCGTGTCGTGTGAGAGCGCCCTACCAAGCGCGTTCAGTCGGGTTGGATCGTTTCGTTCGAGGGCGCCCGTATCAGTTTTGCTAAGTTGTGACCACCGAGGTGCCTTGTGCACGTTTGGGTGGCCAGTTTTCCATTTTCTCCCATGTGGCATCATTCGGTTGGGCGCGCCATGTCACGCCGTGTGAGGTCACCTGACCAGGCACGTTCGGGTCGGTCCATTTCGTTCGAGGGTGCCCGTATCAGTTTTGCTAAGTTGTGACCACCCGGGTGCATTATGCACGTTTGGGAAGCCCATTTTTTGTTTAATCCCATGTGGCATCATTCGGTCGGGCACGCCATGTTGCGCCTTGTGATCAGGTCGCCCGACCGGGCGCATTCGGGTCGGGTCGTTTCGTTCGAGGGTGTCCATATCAATTTTGCTAAGTTGTGATCACCTGGGTGCCTTGTGCACGTTCGAGTGGCCCGTTTTCCGTTTTCTCCCTTATGGCATCATTCGGTCGAGTGCACCGTGTCGCGCCATGTGAGGTCGTCCAATCGGGCACGTTCGGGTCGGGCCGTTTCATTCGAGGGCGCCCGTATCAGTTTTGGTAATTTGTGACCGCCCGGGTGCCTTGTGCATGTTCGAGCAACCCATTTTCAGTTTTCTCCCTTGTGGCATTGTTCAGTCGGGCGTGCCATGTCGCGCCATGTGAGGGTGCCCGACCAAGCGCGTTCGGGTTGCGCTGTTTCGTTCGAGGGTGCCCGTATCAGTTTTGCTAAGTTGTGACTACCCGGGTGCCTTGTGCACGTTCGGGCAGCCCGTTTGCCATTTTCTCCCATGTGGCATCATTCGGTCGGGCGTGCCGTGTGAGGTCGCCCAACTGGGCACGTTCGGGTCGACCCGTTTCGTTCGAGGGTGCCCGTATCAGTTTTGCGAAGTTGTGACCACCCGGGTGCATTGTGCACGTTCGGGTGGCCCATTGTCTATTTGCTCCCATGTGGCATCATTCGGTCGGGGGCGTCGTGTCACGCCTTGTGATCAGGTCGCCCAACCGGGCACGTTCAGGTCAAGTCATTTCGTTCGAGGGTGCTCGTATCAGTTTTACTAAGTTGTGACTACCCTGGTGCCTTGTGCACGTTCAGGCAGCCCATTTTTCGTTTGCTCCCTTATGGAATCGTTCGATCGGGCACGCCATGTTGCGTCGTGTGAGGGCGCCCGTATCAGTTTTGTTAAGTTGTGACCACCCGGGTGCCTTGTGCACGTTCAGGTGGCCCGTATTCCATTTTCTACCATGTGGCATCGTTCAGTCGGGCGCGTTGTGTCGCGCCATGTGAGGTCGCCCGACCAGGCGCGTTCGGGTTGGCCCGTTTCGTTCGAGGGTGCTCGTATCAGTTTTTCTAAGTTGTGACCGCCCAACCGGTGCATTGTGCATGTTCAGGTAGCCCGTTTTCCATTTTCTCCCATGTGGCATCGTTTAGTCGGGCACGCCATGTCGCGCCTTGTGATCAGGTCGCCCGACCGGGCGCGTTCGAGTCAGGCTGTTTCGTTCGAGGGTGCCCGTATCAGTTTTTCTAAGTTGTGACCGCCTGAGTGCCTTGTGCACATTCGAGCGGCCCATTTTTCGTTTGCTCCCTTATGACATCGTTCAATCGGGCACATCGTGTCGCATCGTGTGAGGTCATCCGACCGGGCGCATTCGGGTCATGCTGTTTCGTTCGAGGGCGCCCGTATCAGTTTTGTTAAGTTGTGACCGCCCAGGTGCCTTGTGCACGTTCGGGCGTCTTGTTTTTCGTTTGCTCCCTTGTGGCATCTTTCGGTCGTTCGCACCATGTGAGGGCGCCCGACCAAGCGCGTTCGAGTCAGACCATTTTGTTCGAGAGCGCTCGTATCAGTTTTACTAAGTTGTGACCACCTGAGTGCCTTGTGCATGTTCGGGTGGCCCATTTTTTGTTTTCTCCCTTGTGGCATCGTTCGGTCAAGGGCGCCATGTCGCGCCTTGTGATCAGGTCGCCCGACTGGGCGTGTTTGGGTCGGCCCGTTTCGTTCGAGGGTGCCCGTATCAGTATTGCTAAGTTGTGACCACTCAAGTGCCTTGTGCACGTTCAAGCGGCCCGTTTTCCATTTTCTCCCTTGTGGCATCGTTTGGTCAGGCGCGCCATGTCGCGCCGTGTGAGGTCGTTCGGCCGGGCGCGTTCGGGTCGGGCCGTTTCGTTCGAGGGCACCCATATTAGTTTTGTTAATTTGTGACCGCCCGGGTGCCTTGTGCATGTTCGAGCAGCCTGTTTTCCGTTTTCTCCCTTGTGGCATCGTTCGTTCGGGCACGCCGTGTCGCACCGTGTGAGGGCGCTCAACCAAGCGCGTTTGGGTTGGGCTGTTTCGTTCGAGAGCACTCGTATCAGTTTTACTAAGTTGTGACCGCCTGGGTGCCTTGTGGACGTTCAGGCGGCCCATTTTCCATTTTATCCCTTGTGGCATCATTCGGTCGAGCGCGCCGTGTCGCGCTGTGTGAGGGCACCCGACCAAGCGCCTTCGGGTTGTGCTGTTTCGTTCGAGGGCACCCGTATCAGTTTTGCTAAGTTGTGAATGCCCGTGTTCCTTGTGCACGTTTTGGCAGCCCTTTTGCCATTTTCTCCCATGTAGCATCATTCGATCGGGCGCACCGTGTCGCGTCGTGTGAGGTTTCCCGACCGGGCGCATTCAGGTCGACCCGTTTCGTTCGAGGGCGCCCGTATCAGTTTTGCTAAGTTGTGACTTCCCGGGTGCATTGTGCCCATTCAGGCATCTCGTTTTCCATTTTCTCCCATGTGGCATCGTTCGGTTGAGCGCGCCATGTCACACCTTGTGATCAGCTCTCCCGATCGGGCGCGTTTGGGTCGGGCCATTTCGTTCGAGGGCACCCATATCAGTTTTACTAAGTTGTGACCACTTGGGTGCCTTGTGCACGTTCGAGCAGCCTATTTTCCATTTTCTCCCTTGTGGGATCGTTCGATCGAGCGGGTCGTGTCGCGCCGTGTGAGGTCGCCCGACCGGGCGCGTTCGAGTCGGGTCGTTTCGTTCGAGGGTGCCCGTATCAGTTTTGCTAAGTTGTGACTGCTTGGGTGCCTTGTGCACGTTCGGGCGGCCTGTTTTCCGTTTTCTCCCTTGTGGCATCGTTCGGTTGAGCGCGCTGTGTCGCGCTATGGGAGGTCGCCCGACTGGGCGTGTTCGGGTCGAACTTTTTCATTCGAGGGCACATGTATCAGTTTTTCTAAGTTGTGACTACTCGGGTGCCTTGTGCACGTAATTCAGGCAACCTTTTTGTCGTTTTCTCTGTTGTGGAATCATTCTGTTGGGTGCGCCTAAACCAATTTAACCCCTAAACCCTAAACCTCTAAACCCTTAACCACTAACCCTTAAACACTTAACCCCTAACCCATTTAACCCCCTAAACCCCTAAACCCATAAACCCCTTAACTGCTAAATCCCCTAAGCCCCTAAACCCCTAAATGCGTGCCTAACCCATTTAACCCCCTAAAACCCTAAAACCCTAACCCATTTAACCCCCTAAACCCCTAAAACCCTAACCCATTTAACCCCCTAAACCCTAGCCCCATTAACCCGTAATGACCCCTAACCCCTAAAATCCTTAACTGCTAAATCCACTAACCCCCTAAACCTCTAAAACCCTAGCCCATTTAACCCCTTAAACCCCAAACATCTAACCCTTAAACCCCTTAACCCATTGATCTGCTAGGGGTTGATTACCTTGATATTAACGGTGGTGTATTCATACCCCTTCTGAATAACCAATAAAGGGTCAAGGAAATTGACCAATATGTTGTCAAGTTTTATCTTATCCATCTCTGGGGTAAGCTGCTTTTCGGCTAACTCCACTTCTTTTGATCTCAATTTTTCCAATTGCTTCCTTCTCTCATATGATACGTGAGCCTTTGCCTTTCTCTTCCCTTCTAATTCTGTAATAGTGTCATAGTGATGCCAGCCAACTTCTTTGGAAAGCATTCCTAGCATACAATACTTGTGACCTGGCTAAAGCCTCAACACTTTCAGAGCATCTGGAATGACCATTCTCTTCCCCTAACCCCTAAGCCCCTAATCCCTAATCCCTTAACCACTTAATCACTATTCACCTAACCCCTAACTGCGCCTAAATCTCCTAACCCCTAAGCCCCCAATCCCTAATCCCTTAACCACTTACTCATAATTAATATTCCCCTAACCCCTAAATGCGCTTAAATCTGCCCTAACCCCTAACCCCCAAATCCATAACCGTTTAACCCCCAAATACCTAACCGTTTGATGGATCTAGGACTTGCATTTTTCTCGGGATTTTCCCATTTCCCTGGACTCATCTCCTAGAACACATTTGACAAAGATCAAAGCCCCTTATAATACTTCAGATCTTTTATAAATATCTTTACCACACCTAAGATGGAATAACACTTCTTCCTTGAGTTAAAAAAGTGTTGGGCACAACATGATCTATATTTTTGCAGCCCTAGGATCCTCCCCACAGTCACCAAACAGGCCCTTAAAGGGCTGCGACACACATCAAGAGGCCTCCTACCTTGCCACATTGCAATCTAGCTTCCCTCTATTAAAACATATTATCAAATACTAATCATGCCTATTCTATGCTGAAACATTTGGTATATAGGTAAATAAGAGAATTCTCCACAAATATATTTGAGTCGAACCTAACTTTAATGATGATGATATATTGGAACTGCATCGTAAACTAGCACATGCTGCAAAATTAGTGGAAAAGGTGAAATTATCGAGTGTCATCCCATTATGTTGCATCTAATTGAACAGTTTCAACGACTCCTCACAAAGACCATTGTGAGCATATTATTCATCACATAGAAGACCTTAACATGTTAATACTTCAACATAGCTGACATTTCTATATCCGACCCCTGAGCAACATAGCTGACATTTCTATATCAAACCTCCCAGCATCAAATTGTTTAAATATGGATAATTCACTAGTGTTAACCATATGCAAAAATAAAGGGTAACACAGGCTCCAACTAATTAGATATGTTCTCAATATGCAAGGATATTTACTGAGTGTGTTACATGAATAAAAAACCTTGCATATTGAGCATGTTACATGAATAAACAACTCTTATGATTCTTGATCATGGTTGCAAATCCAATATTTAAAATAAAACATAATTTAATAGTGTAAAGTTTAAAACTCCTTTTAATAAAGCATGATGATTTAGTAGGGTAGAAGGATTACTATATGCAAAAATCAGTCCATTATTTACTCATATAATTTTAATTGCTTCTCAAAAAGATATGTTTTATTTTTTTGATTGTAAATATTTTTAAACAATCAAAATAAACAAACATTTAATTATTTAGAAATTATTTTAATTATTTAAAAATTATTATAATTATTAGAATATATATATTTTTAAATTAATTTGAGTGGTCTTAAAAAAAACACACGTGTTTCATTTCAAAATGTCAAAAAATTTCAAATATCAAAAGTTTTAATTTCCCTCATTCATTTCCCTCCGGGTGCATGGTTTGTCCAAGGAAGGAGGGAGGATGCAGCCATCCTATTGCAGGTTTGGAGGAAGGATGCTCGGAGATTTGTGCCCCGAGCCGTGCTTATGGATTTGGAGCCTGGCACCATGGACAATGTGAGGATATCTGCATTGCTCTCAACTCCACAACTCCAAAAATAGGTACTATTATTCTTCAATACAACAAGAATTTTGCAGGTTGGCGTTTTAGCATTTTTTCAGGATCTTGTCTCATGGGTCTGCTTGTAATTTGTTCTATTGGGACTGCCTTTGGTGGTACATTCAGAGCATTAATAAAATGAAAATATGCGGATTTTTGGAGTCTATACCCATTTTGGTTATCAGGGTCTTGGAAGGATTTTCTGTATGCAACCCATTACCAACCCGATCTGATGAAACAAATGCGCAATGGCCTATATGGGAGCTTATAAGCCTAATCCAGGTTTTTTTTCCTTGAATCTTCCTCTCCAGGAAAACAATACCCAACTGCGATCTCGATCCAGTTTCCCAGACAATGTATTTTATCTCTTAGGTATGAACAGAACCAGCGTCACAGGCCATCGTTCTTGTCCTATATTTTATCATACTATAAATACCATGAAAACCTAGTCCCATTCCCTTCCATTCCGTCCATCTCCTAATTCCCTTCCCTGCACACAAATTTATTTTCTCCTTTCCTTGTATATTGAATCCAGAATTCCACAGAGCAATGTGTCTCCAGATCGATCCCTACAACAGATATTGTAGCTCCAACCAGACGTACAACAGCAAGCGAAAACCAGTAGATTTTCCCCAAGACGAATACCTGGATCTCTCCACTTAGGTCTCCTTCGCCACAATGGCCCAATAGCCCTCATCAAATCTGCCATTGGGGAAACCACCACATTCCTCCGACTATGGCAGAGCGTGAAGTCACTCTTCGCTGGTTTAAAAATCCCCCTCTCACCAAATTGAATCCATTTTACCATAATTTGCATGGATATCTTGTCCATTGGAGCCATCATTACGACCATCAATCCTATAAATGCCGCAGCTGAGCTAGCGAAGAAAGATAGAGACTCGGCAGCCGTGTTGGCCTTTGATCAGGTTTTAGATTTCTCGCCATGCCTTCAATACTGCTTTCAACTATCTCTCTTATAATTCATTTCCTTGTAACTAGATGCATTATCTTAGTAGAAGATGATACACTAATATACTAAAGATTACAAGTACCTGGAAACTGAGTGCATGGGTTAGAAACATTGAGTTAATGATTTAGAGGCTTGGATATCACAATGCGCTAACACTTGGTTAGAAGCACATATGCTTGGCTTAAGGATATAGATGGTGATTCCAATACTTTTGTTCCCTTTTAATGACAACAAATATTTGAATGCTAAACTGTCCAATAGTTAGATGATTAATGTGACTCAAAGACAAATTTCATACTTGTGTTATATTGTTGTCTTAGTTTAGCCTCCTTTCTAGGACGTAATATGACTTGTAATGCACTGATATTTCTACCACTTCAAGTCTCTAGGTGACAGGTCATAGGTATATACAAGACTGAACTATTCAAATTATCCACAAAATGCATTTCTTAAGATGCACATGTAGTAACTATATTTGGCTTCGATGCAAAAACTAATGAGGATGCTTATGGACTTGGACGAAAGCTTCAAACATAACCAATTGACAATTAAGAAGATTCACATCGAACAAATATTTGTAAAATATTGGTGATTAGGTAATCTTTGAGATTTGACCTTCAAACTATGACTAGGTCAACAATGAATTCCCAAGAATATACCAAGGAACCACAAACCATTGCTAGACTGAGATGCCACAAAATCAAGACATCGAAACAAAGGTATTTCCCTTCTTTATGGTTCCACTACAATGTTTCAGAATAGGTGAGTGTCAATCTTGAAGTGCTTTGGTTAGATTCACCACAGAGTTTCCAAATAAGGCTGTAGGGATAGCTCCTACAAACAAATGAGTAAACAGTCCCTTATGCTTAGAATTTATCCCTTGAGGAACTTCACAAAAGCACTCATGTTCAAAATTAGTTGCACCAGTTAATACTCTTCACTGATCTATAAGAGTTGAAGTACTGAAATGGATGAAAAACCTTCCAAAACTTGTCACTATACACAAAAATCTCTTGTGCTTGTAATAAATTTGTATTAGAAATAAAAGGTTTCTCAAAATTATACCAATGAACCATACATTTTATATGCCATTAACTTCAGACAATTCCTTTAACAGTTCCGCACAAAAGAACTCATGTTCAAAATTAGCTGCACCGGTTAATACTCTTCACTGATCTAGAAGAGTTGAAGTATTGAAATGGATGAAAAACCTTTCAAAACTTGTCACTATACACGAAAATCTCTTGTGCTTGTAAGAACTTTGCATTAGCAATAAAAGGTTGCTCAAAAGTATACCAATGAACCATACATTTTATATGCCATTAACTTCAGACAAGTCCTTTAACAGTTCCACACATATGATGAGGGAATATAATACTCAAAATTATGTCCTTAAGGAAGTCAGGATGACGTTTTTAGTGTTATGGCTAGGCCTAGTATTTCATTCTTACAGTGACACCACAACAAATTCCTGTAATCATAGTCAATACTCCTCGCTACTTTTCAGTGTATAAGGATCGAGTCGAGACTGGGCCTTTTTGTTTCATTAGACCGTTGTTCCATAGGACAGATAAACTTAGAGCACTATACTAGCCATTATTCTTCTTTAAAAGGAGATATAGCTTGCAGTAGTTATGTAACAATATTCGATGGCCTTGGAGTCTTCTTTAAGCTACAAAGAGACACTTCCCAGTTCAGAATTTGATGCCCTAAGAGGGCCGAATAATTCTTCCTTCAAAACAATGAAAGCCTTAGAGAATGAAGCCCTAATGAAGGCAGAATGAAAATGCTTCATGCAGAGAATGTCTTGATTGAAATTTCTTCACAATTACTTATAAATTACTAGTGTATAGCCACGTCATAAAGTTTTGGCCTAAATATATTTGTTTCAACATTAAGAAACTAGAGGATAATTTACTACCTAACTGCACCTTGCCCTCCAAATATCTATGTGATATTTTATTTATCATTGGCCGCTATTCAAGGTTTTCATTCTCTTGAATCCTTGCAAATCCCATACGTTTATGGTACTTATCATTAAATCATCAATCCAACAAACATTGGGACAAATACCTCCATGTCAAATTTATGTTAGAACACCACATGTTTGCATTGATCATTCAACTACTAGTTTGTTTTAGAAGTTTCAACCCCTTGCGTCACATCAGCTTTCAGTGTCCCTCTTTGCCTCTTGCACATCACATGAGTAGATAGAGTAGGAAAAAGACACTGCATTCATAGAGCTCTTGTTGCAAGGTTTAGCTCAGATTTCTTGAGCGTGTTTTTTGGTATCAAGCTCCTCTAAGTGTTTAGTATATGGCAAATTTTTGTTATTTCAAGTTGACTTCACCACGGAATGCTCTTATTACACCACTGCAAGGAATGCTATATTGCATTTGATTTGAATTAACTGCTATTAGTTTGGACATTGACCAAAAAAATTTCCCAATTCCCTGAGGGTTACATTAGGCATCAATTTTTTATTTTATTTTTTCTCAATATTTAAATGCATTTATCTCTCATGCCATTGGTTGATCAACTAGGGGTCTTATTTTGGAGCCAGCAATGACCATCTTGGGGCAGAGTAAAATTCCATATTTCCAACCTCCTCTTCAAGAAGATGTATTATATCAAAACAAGGACCACCAAAAATAAGTAGACTTCAATACATCTACTCTGTAGAAAAGCGAGCATGTCTTTCTAGGTTGACTGAATCTTGCAATACAAATTTAAGCATTGGCTTCCCTATTTATTACAGAAATCAAGGAAAAATTCATGTTAAGCAAGGATTATATGCTAAGGACCTTAAATTTCCTTCATGAATTTTATTGTATATCTCGTGTATAATTTAGCATTTTCTCTTGTAGTGGTTTGTCCCTAGTGAGATGCTCTGGTAGACATTGACATCTAGTGTGTTTGTAATTCCTATATCTATATGGCACATTAGATTTGTAACTTGCTTAGAGATACTTGACATCATATTTTAGTGTCATTATTCTAATAGAGGTCTTCACCTTTAAGGTATTTCTATACTTTCGAGCAAGTGCAAATTTCTGTTTCGAGTGTGCATAGAAACTTAAAGTTAATGAAAATATCATCTTGTGTTTTTTGAACAAGTTTTTCACCTTTACATTTTGCAATCTATATCTTCGGTTTTTTCATCTTGCTTCATCTTTTCCTGTATCACTTAGTAAACATTGTAGAAAAAATATTCGTTGTAATTTTCACACTAAGCTTCCTAGGAGATTTTGTTGTCTAATTCTCGGCCAAAGATGGAGATATTTTTAATATATCTAAACTTTTCATTTATTGTTAAGAAAAGAAGTTGGCATTCTACTAGATGCATCATCAATGGATTCTACAAAGAACCTTGCACCAGCATGCCATATAGTTTGCAGTGGCTCATATATGTTGCAATCTCAGTTGGCAAACATTCTTCATGGGAATTTGTATTGGAGTGCATTCTTGTTGGGAGATTCCTGACGTGTGATTTGGGATTTGCTGATTGGTATTTTGCATTGTTTGTGAGTTTTTGCATCGTGTGTTCTCTGGGGACTCCACTACAAATGTGTTAAAAAATGAGGTCAGTTCTTTGGTTGTTTTTTGTTGACGAGGTACATATGGAAATGCTAGAAAAATTATCATTGCTAATTGAGGATGCCAAATTGTTAGACCATGCATCTTATTCTGATTTTATTTTCCTTAAGGAAAAGGATATAAATTTCATTGTGTATGCCCTTCCATTTTCATTTTTCTTTTTGCTGGTGAGTAAATAGTTCTGTATATATAAGAAATATTTTTGCAAAAGTAGGGATCTAGAAAGAAATTTCCACTCCAAGGACAATCCTTTGGGCACACTCAGTGTCTTGATTTTTCTTTTTATATTTTCTGTCAGAGGCTAGTTGCTCCAATATGACAGTAATTTGAAGTCTTTTCATAATACTTTGTTACACATGACTTTCATTTTCTTCTTGCAGAATTTCTAGAAATGAATGGATATCTTGTGGACTGTTGTAAACAAATTTAGTTCTATTACCATGCTCAAGAGAATTTAATGTTTGTCATTATTGGAGGACAGAGATATACCATAAGAGCTTGGTTCTGTGTTGTAGCCTTTTATTAAGACTTTAATCAGTTAAACCCTCGGACCTATTGCAACCCTATATTGAGGCTTGGTTCTATTGAAGCCGCCATACTTTGGACCTCTTCATTGCAGTCTCGGGCCAGGGATATAGCTACAGGATTTTGACATATTTTATGCATTGAACATCTATTAAAATCTCATATTATCTCCTATTTACTGATGCTTGGACAGAACTTTCGAATTAGCTAAGTCACCTATTTTTATTTATGAGCTCAGTGTTAAGTTACAAGACTGTGATAAGACTCAGTGACTTATGTTTCGTATACCAATCTAGTTTGTAAATCTCGGTCCTGTGGAATTGGGCCCAAGAACACCTCAGACTTACCTTTGTGGAAGTAGAGTGGTGATAACACATATGTGGAGTATATTTGAATGGATATCTTGTTGACTGTTGTAAACAAATTTAGTTCTATTACCATGCTCAAGAGAATTTAATGTTTGTCATTATTGGAGGAAAGAGATATACCATAAGAGCTTCGTTCTTTGTTGTAGCCTTTTATTAAGACTTTAATCAGTTAAACCCTCGGATGTATTGCAACCCTATATTGAGGCTTGGTTCTATTGAAGCCGCCATACTTTGGACCTCTTCATTGCAGTCTCAGGCCAGGGATATAGCTACAGGATTTTGACATATTTTATGCGGTGAACATCTATTAAAATCTCAGATTATCTCCTATTTACTGATGCTTGGACAAAACTTTCGAATTAGCTAAGTCACCTATTTTTATTTATGAGATCAGTGTTAAGTTACAAGACTATGATAAGACTCAGTGACTTATGTTTCGTATACCAATCTAGCTTGTAAAGCTCGGTCCTGTGGAATTGAGCCCAAGAACACCTCAGAATTACCTTTGTGGAAGTAGAGTGGTGATAACACATATGTGGAGTATATTTGAATGGATATCTTGTGGACTGTTGTAAACAAATTTAGTTCTATTACCATGCTCAAGATAATTTAATGTTTGTCATTATTGGAGGACAGAGATATACCATAAGAGCTCGGTTCTGTGTTGTAGCCTTTTATTAAGACTTGAATCAGTTAAACCCTCAGACCTACTGCAACCCTATATTGAGGCTTGGTTCTATTGAAGCCGCCATACTTTGGACCTCTTCATTGCAGTCTTAGGCCAGTGATATTACTATAGGATTTTGACATATTTTATGCGGTGAACATCTATTAAAATCTCAAATTATCTCCTATTTACTGATGCTTGGACAGAAATTTCGAATTAGCTAAGTCACCTATTTTTATTTATGAGCCTAGTGTTAAGTTACAAGACTGTGATAAGACTCAGTGACTTATGTTTTGTATACCAATATAGCTTGTAAAGCTCGGTCCTGTGGAATTGAGCCCAAGAACACCTCAGACTTATATTTGTATATGGAAAATATTACTTAAAACTAGCACATTTGGCGGAATTTTTCTTTTAAATATTTTTAACGAAGCGTTGGAAGACTGACGCCTTAGATGTCGGAAGAGCGACATTAGTTTTTTTAATATTTTTACTTTTTCGTCGGAAGACCGATGCCTTACACGTCGGAAGAGCGACGTTAATTTTTTAAATATTTTTACTTTTTCATCGGAAGACCTACACCTTTCACGTCGGAAGAGAGACATTCCCTTTTTAAATATTTTTAATTTTTCGTCGGTAGACTGACGCCTTGCATGTCGGAAGAGCGATGTTGCTTTTTTAAATATTTTTTACTTTTTCGTCGGTAAAGCGATGTTACATAAGCGTCGGACGCACGGCGTTCTAAACGTCGGATGAAATTTCGTTGGAATTGCGACAGTTGTAAAACGTCGGAAGAGCGATGGTTTGGGAGACGTCGGAAGAGCGACGGTTTGGAAAACTTCGAAAGAGCAACAGTTATTTGGAAACGTCACAAAAGTGTCACTCTTCCGACGCTTTATTGAAGTGTTAGAATTGTGACGTAATGGCTAACCACGTTTTTTCCGACCTCAAACTGTCGCTCTTGCGACGACTATGTGTCGGAATAGCGACGAAGTGGCCGTCGGAAATTGGGCCAAATTTACTAGTGCAACATGATCTTCCGCTGCACACAATCTCTGATATGATGATACTGGATATCAATATGTTTAGATCTATCATGAAAAATAGGATTAACCGAGAGTTTAATGCAACTTTGATTATCACAATGTATCACCATGGGATCTAAATGTGAACCGAACAAACCAACCAGAATCTTCTTCATCCAGATAGCCTCACATGCAGCTAAAATTTCTACCATGTATTCTGCTTCCACTGAACTGAGTGCCACGGATATTTTTTTCCTGCTGTACCAAGAAATTGTCATAGATTCGATACTGAAAATCCCTCCTGATGTACTCTTTCTATCTGTTGGGCTTCCTTCCCAATCTGCATCCGTGAAGCCATGCAACTTCACATCATCCTTCTGTCTGTACCATAAACCATAATCAGATGTGCCCCTGAGATATCTCAGGACATGCTTGCCTGCCTTCCAAAAGAGCTTGGTAGGCTTAACCATCGCTTGTGAAAGCTGGTTCACCGCATAACATATGTTCGGTCTTGTATTGACTAAATACATGAGTGAACCCACCAACTGTCAATAAAAAGTGGCATCCACTACCTCTGTCGATGTAGCATCCTCTTTCGTCCAATTTCCTAGAAGAGGAGTGTTGATAGGCTTGTAGCCTTGCATGTGAAACTTCTCTAGTATCTCCCGGGCATACTTGCCTTGAGACACAAACATTTCACCTTCCCGCTGCCATATTTCCAATCCAAGGAAATAATGAAGGAGGCCCAAATCCTTCATCTCAAACTCCTTTGCAAGATATGCCTTGCATGAGTGTATCAACTGCTCATCACCTGTTAGTATTAAATCATAAACATAAAGTAAAATGATTAAAAGCTTACCCTCAACCACAATCTGGTACAGGTTTGCATCCGCCTCACTCTTGGTGAATCCAAGTCCAGTGAAATAGTTGTCGATCCGAGTGTACCAAGCACAGGGTGCTTGTTTTAGCCCATACAGCGCTCTTTTGAGCCTGCACACATGCGACTCACTGTTGAAGATCTCAAATCCTTCAGGCTGCTCAATGTACACCTCTTCCTCAATGATCCCATTAAGGAATGAAGTCTTCACATCCATCTGATGAATGTGCTAACCCATCTGTGCTGAGAGAGCAAGGATGGTCTGTATGGAAGAATACCGTGTGATAGGTGCAAAGGTTTCTTCATAGTCAATCCCCTCAATCTGTGAGAAGCCCCGGACAACAAATATTGCCTTATACTTCTCAACACTCCCATCAACAGCTTGCTTTACCTTGTAGATCCATCTTGATCCTACAACTGATTTTCCCACTGGCCTTGGAACAATATCCCAAGCATTGTTTCTGACAATGGAGTCATACTCCTCCACCATGGCATCTACCCATGTGGGCTCCTGCACTGCTTCTTCAAAAGAATATGACTCTGTCACGATACACTTGCTCATAAGAGCCATGTATCTAGTATATCGGTTAGGTGACTGTCTCTATCTGCGTTGTGATGTAGGGACTCCTACATTCTGTGCCACATCAAGCTTCAGTCTCTCAGCTTCTGTGGTACGCTTTCTGCCTTGTCTGATGTTTGGTTCTGCATGAGTAGACTCCTCCACTCCATGAATCTCCTCCTGTGGCTGATCCACATCCAGAGGCTCATCTTTGGGAACAAGAAGTTCCTCCTCTGCATGCAAGTGTAGCTCCCTCTCAAGCGACAATTTCATGGCTTTCACCTGAATTTTATATCCCATCGCACAACAGTCATCCAACTGTTTGGAAAATAAACACGATAGTTATGGGGTATTTCTGTGTACCCCACAAATATCCCAACTTCTACAGTCGGCTCCAGCTTCTTCCTGGTGTCCTTCATCACAGGAATGTAAACAGGTGAGCCAAAAATCTTCAAATGCGAAATATCAGGCTTCTTACCAGTAAAATCTTCTTTGGGTGTACTCATGCCAAGTACTCTATGAGGACAACGGTTTTTCACATAAACCGCAGTGTTTCATGCTTCCACCCACAAGTGCATCAATAGGCCCTAGTCATGCAGCATCGCTCATGCAGCACCCACGATCGTTCTGTTCTTTCTCTCCGCGACCCCATTCTGCTGTGGGTTATGAGGCGCTATGAGTTCTCTTCGAATTCCTTCTTTGCTACAGAATTCTTTGAATTCTCCCGAGATGTATTCACCACCATTATCGCTCCATAGAGCTTTCACTTGCTTCCCCGACTCCTTCTCCACCAATGCCTTGAACTCACAAAACTTTGAGAACATTTCACTCTTCTTCTGCATGAAGAAGATCTAACATCTACGAGAATAATCATCAACAAATATCACATAATACATGTGTTCTTCTATTGAAGCAACCGCTAATGGTCCACACACGTCTGTGTGAATTCTCTCCAAGATCACCGAAGGACGGTTCTCCTTCTCATGAAAGGTGGTCTTCACAAAATTACCCATTGTACATCCTTTGCACTGATATGACTGTGCAAGAGTACCCTTGGGAGTTCCAGTATAAATCTGCTGCAAAATCTTCAAAGATCCATGGTAAAGATGGCCCAATCTCCTGTGCCATAATTCGACCTCATCCCGGCTCACCACTTCTTCTGCTTTTCCCACCATTGCAGCGCAGCCATCTACCTCCAGCTTGTAGAGATTCTTAATTCAAACCCCTATCTTCTTGGTTTGACCTATTTTTTTATGTTGAAGGAAGGCTTTTCCCTCACTGAAAAAAACATGATAACCTCTGTGTTCCAGCATTGCGACTGAGACCAAGTTCTTCTTCAGACCTGGAACATGCATGACATTCTTCAACAAGAATGTATTACCGAACTCCCTCTCAAAGGTAATGGTCCCAATTCCAGTCACATTGTACCGACCATCGTCGCCCATCTCTATATGCATCTAGAGGTCCTTCTCCTCCAAGTCACTAAACAACTCTTTGTCTCCCGTCATATGGAAAGACGCACCACTGTAAAGATACCACACCGATCCCATGCAGCTTGAAACCAAGCATGCGATCAAGGAAAAATCCAACTCAAATTGCGAGGCTAAGGCCTCGTCTAACGTAGATCCGCTGTACCGTTTATTCTTCTCTTTCTCTGAGATAGCAGGTAAAATTTCCAGGCTTGTGACAGTTGGAAAACACTTCACTTTGGACAAATCCTAATTCTTGCCTTTAGCACCGGATTTTGAAGAAGATTTCTTCCCCTTCCCTTTCCTTGCTTTGGCAGCCAAAGAAAAATTCTCTTCATCTTCATTCTTCGATGAAGATCCATCCCTGGTACCCCACCTTATCTCCTCCTGCACAAGATCCGACCAAAGCCGCTCCCATCCCGGTAGTTTCTCCCGTCCATTGATAGAGTCTTCGTAGCTATGCCAACTCTTCGGAAGCCCAAGGAGAGCCAAGCTCACCAAGTCTTCTTCATCAATAGTAACCCCCACACTTCCCAATTCTTCCTTGCAGTGGACAAACTTCGTGAGGTATTTTGGAATACTGTTTCCTTTCTCCATTTTTTTTTTCCTGAGCTTGTCTTTAAGCGCCAACTTCCTCTGGTCACTTCTGCTTTGGAACAAGTCTGTCAAAGCCTTCCACATTAAGAATGGAGTGGCTTTCATGTGAAGGCTGGACACAATATGGTCCTTCACACCTTCCAACAAAATCCTCCTCATCTTTGCAGTCTTCTTTTTCCATGCATCGTGTAATGCAGCATCGCTAGATCCTGACTTAGGAACATCGCTATCGATGAACTCCTTCAGCCCATTATCCTCCAACACCGCCTCCATCCTGTCCTTTCAAGCTATGTAATTCAAACTCCCGTCAAGGGAATACTCCAATCTCAACCCGTTGAAAGAAATTTCAATGTATACTCTATTTATGCACCAAGAATCTTCTGTAGCAAATTTGAATTGTCCACCAGCACAAACTCACTTCACAATTGCAATCTTCAATCAACGATGCTCCGATACCATGTAGAAATTATATGCAATAAGCATGCATATGTCCAAGATCCACCTGATCTTACACTATTTAACTTTATGCAAGATACTGAATCTATTCCACTTGTTAATATTTTGCGGAAAAATTAATTGCACACACATGTGAAGCATAAACAAAAATATTCAATCGCACATAACACATTTTTTAACTGGAAAAGCCTGAAGCTGAAAACCCCAAATATATATTATGTAACATGGATATCATATTACAATCTCATACAAACATACAAAGATTATCACAAGCTCTCAGTACAGTACAATCGTCATACACTAATTAGACCCAATCTTGCAAATCCATGCACCGATCTTTGCAACCTGCTAGCTTGCCTCCACTACGCAATCTCTGCTAAAGAATAGCTCTGAATGAATTCAAATTACTCTATCCTTGACTGCGCAATCCTCATTGGAATCTACACTGTGTGTGTGATGTAATCAATGCATCACTATAGTCACAACTGATAGTCTATCTTTCCCTTTCACCTATCTCTCCACTGGTCTCCACTGAAATTGCCATGCACTGTAGTTAATTGTTGTATTTTTCAGTTGATTAATGAGTTATTATTTGTGAATTAATTAACTAATTGATTCACTCCACTCTCACTAGTGTATCAATCATTTAGACTAGATACAACTAGCTCAACTGAGTCTAACTGAGTTAAACTGAATACAACTCCATAACTACTTATTCCAACTATGTCATAACTCTGCCACTTGAGTTCTAACTGAGTCCTCCATGCATTAGCTCCAGTAAACCCTTAGGAATAGCGTAATTCCTTTCCACAACTGATGTGCCACATCTGTGCACTGAAATGAAGTGCTCCAAGAGAATAAGTTGTTGTTTAGAGTCTGATTATTATTAAGAGCTAATAATAATCGACATGCATCTGTTTTTAGATTGACGATCTATAAATAGACTTCGCCCAATATTATAAAAATAGAATTTCATCTATTTTTCCAACTTGATCAACCATCCACAAATAGCATCCTACAACTTCTAAAATACGATCATCATGTCTAAAAATAGACATAGTCTAAAAATAGACTTGTGCCAAAGATAGCTTGCGGGCCCACTTAGTGAAGGAGACTCTTTTCACTAAGCTCATCATCTTGTTGAATCTCAACACATCAACTGGTCTATTTTTTTTTTTCAAAATATATATATATATATATATATATATATATATATATATATATATGTATATTCCTAAATACATGTCTGTTTAAAAAAAAAATAAAAAATTATTTAATATGTCAATGATTCAAAGAGAAGAGGAGGAACAACAACAACAATAAGCAGAACAGTATGACATGATTTTCCAGTGGGAGGCACAAGAGAGGGAGAGAGATGCATAACCTCACCGTATTACAGCAGATACCCAGGGGATCCTAAGGCAAGTAGGCCTCCTCAAGATCTATGAGGAGGCTACTTCCCTAAAGGCCCATAGTGTGTTTTTGAGATATCTTATGCGCAGGAGGAAAGCCCACCGACAGGCTTTCCAGGTTGGTCCTGACCAGTGGTACACACCCACTGAGGAGGATATTTATTTTATTACAGGACTATCGAGGAGAGGGGTGGATTTTACCTCATTCCCAAAGGTTCTAGCTAGTTTTGTAGCAGGGAGTCAATTAGTTTACTCCTAGAGATACATTGGAGCACATGTACTATCTCCTTCAGAGTTTCAGGTACCTGGAGGTCAGTTATGTATAGGTGAATTTGGTAGATAGGAGGTGCAGTGCCTCTCACTTATCATTTCGACCATTTCGCACAACACTAGTGACGGGCAACACATTAGTTTCTCGCTTTTATATTATGTTGATTCTTTAGTACAAGAGCCACGACTTGTCAGGTGGCCTGCCATTTTTTTGCGGTAGTTTTGTATGGCCTTAGATAGATGTCGTGCTCATGCACAAGGGAGGGTCAACTTCCCTTTTGCTTCAAAGTTGTTTTGTTTATTTTTTGAGAGGTTTCTAGAGATGAGGCCTAGTTTTGTTCGACAGCCTCGTAGGCCGATGTTGGAGGCCCGGATGCACATGTGGGGGTAGATTATGCCCAAGAGGGGAGAGACTATGTTTCCAACCAGGATATCGCATGATGCACTGGACTTACTAGCCAGTGTTGACGAGCTGCATCCCTTCATTATGGTCCCATGTCCTTATGCTGGATTATATTGGCGAGGGTGTCCCAACATCCTCTTCACAGATGATGAGCTGCCAGTTGATAGAGGTAATATTACTGTTTTATTTATATTTATTCTAACATGTTCTTTAACTTATTTTTATTAAATTGTGTAATGAAATTATCTAATTATTGTTGTGTACTTGTATATATTTTGCAGACATTGGCTCTTTTGATGGCAAGGAGATGCCAGAACCACCACATGATCCAGGTGTGGATCCTAATAATGATTAGGACATGGCCGATGTCTAGGATCATGATCAGGATGAGGCTGGTGTAGAGAGGCATGCTCCTGTTGGTGCACCGGTACTGCCTTTTGCTAGGTGCGGTCGACCTAAGACTAGATATAGGATGAAGTTGGGAAACCAACTCAGTGCATTGATTATTGAGGCGGGCATCAGGCCCTCTCATTACAGAGACATACAGGCCGATGATAGGCTATTCTGGATGTGGAGAGGCATGTCGTGTGACATGTACAGCCTGATGCGGCATGTCGTAGGAGCTACGACAGCTATTACACGACTGAGGAGGACTGTTGCACGTTATAGGCGTAGTTGAGCCATGGCACGTGATGGACAGTCCACGAGAAATGACTCATAATCTCATGATCGTTCACCTTGCATCGTGCCTGATGAGCATGAGGCTCCACTAGCAGCATCTAACAGTCATCATGGAGATGAGGCTGGACCATTGGCCACGTCCAATCAGCAACCTGCAGCATCCATCAGTACTAGTCATGATCATGATTAGGCTGGACCATCGACCGTCGAGGATGCACTATTGATTGAGTAGGCCTCCACTACTACTGCTTATATTGATGTTGTACTACCACCAACTGATGCATCCATCAGTTCTAGTCATGATCATGAGCAGGCTTGACAATCAACTGTCGAGACTGCACCATTTACTGAGCAGGCCTCCACTTGTACTGTTATTGATGTTGTACTACCACCAACTGATCCATGACATTTATATTATAGTGGTATATTTTTAACATTATTCAGTTATATATATATATATATATATATATATGGTCCATGTATTTTATGTTCATGTTGCAGTTGTACTTAATTTACATGTTGGTGATCATCATGATGCACATATTGTTGGGTCATGCTAGATATGTTCATTTAATGTTTAGCTTGCAGATAGATATGTATATGTGATAGCATGAGTTATTTGACATGAGATGTATATTTTGATGTTTGTGTTGTGATGATGTTAATATATAATGTTAATTTGATGTTTGAATGTGTTTAGTTGAATATGTTGTTTGTACGATGGTTATCATGATCGTGATGATGTTTATTAATTAATTTAATATTGAATTACCATTATATTTATTAAATATTATGTCGTGATTGTAATTTAAATTTAAATTTTAATTGTATGTAAAATTGTAAAATTGTATTTGTATTTGTAATTGTATGTAAAATATTTAATGTAAAATTTTAATTGTAATTCTAATTGTATGTAAAATTCTAAAATTGTAATTATAATTGTATGTAAAATGTTTGTAAAATTTTAATTGTAATTGTAAATGTAATTTTATGTAAAATTGTAAATGTAATTGTATGTAAAATTAAAATTCTAATTCTAATTCTAATCGTAATTGTATGTGAAATTAATGTAAAATTGTAATTTTAATTCTAATTCTAATTGTAATTGTAATTTTAATTGTAATTGTACGTAAAATATTTGTAAAATTTTAATTGTATTAATGTGAAATGATTTTATAAAAATATTTAAATTTGTAAATTTGCAAATAATTGTAAAATAACAAATCTAGAATAATATGAATTTTTGTAACATAATAAAGTTTAGAAAATAATGAAAATAAATTCATGTACTTTAGAATTATCATTATTTTATTATGATCTTACATACAAAAAAAAAGAACTTTATACACCCCGGTGCACTTATCATCATAACACGCACCTATGCGTCGTACTACTCAAATGCACTGGTGCTTCACAACTCTTCTGCAACGATCACGAATAAATGCAAATAAAAAAAAAGCAACTCTATTTTCTTTAAGTGAAAAAAAAGAAGTGGAAATTTGAAAAATGGGCGGCAAAATATTTTCGAAAATCTAATTTCATAAAATGATTCTTTAAATACTTAACAATTTTCATTATTTCACTATTTTTGCTCAAATTTTCAGCCAGATATTTGCAGGAGACAAACCTGGAGCAAGAGAGCACGAGGGCACTGTGGAGTAGCGAAATACGTTTGAACAGAAGTATTCAAACAATCAGAAACCAAACCTCTGGTGATTCAAACCCTGTATCATAGAATTTCAAACCATCTCGTGATTAAATTTGATTATTTTTTTTACTTTTTCTGCAGTTTTATCCATTTTTACCCTAAACCCTTCATTTTTTTGTTTTCTCCCTTTCTTCTCCATGTTTCTGTGATTTTAGAATTGGGGTTTTTCATTTTAGATTGACATATCCCAATCCATTCGACCATTGTGTTAATTTTTGGAAAAAAATGATTTTTCTTTATCGGTGCGCCCTGCGTACCCTAGCGCACCGGTGCGCTGTATTATACTATGCACTACGCAAGTACTATGTAATAAAAAAATTGAAAACATTTTTTCTAAATCAGTGCGCCATATCTGAAATAGGGCAACAGTGCTCCATTTTACGAGGATAGCACCGTACGGTCTATTACACTATTTTTACGGTGTGTTTATAATAACCCACGCACCGTAGAGTCTATTATACTATTTTTTGGTGCGTTTTTAATACCCCCACGCACCAGCTGTGGTGCGTAACTCATGAAAGGCACACCGGTGTCTAGAAATTTATTTTGTACCTGAAAAGTTGAGAATTTATTTATAAATATATTAATGTATGATATGGTACAGGTTTCAGATTGATAAAGATCAAATGACTGACAAGAGATCAAGTAACAAAAATACTGATAACACATCAAGAAAAGAAAAAAAGGCAAGTTCTTTGTAAAGTCTTTATAAAAAATATTATTTTTGAACTATATGTAAGTTTAACTAATATGTATTGTTTACTGTGTATCATGCAGAGCCGTCAAATAACGAAGCTTGATATGATTATTTCTGATCTAGGACTAGAAGAGTGTAAAAGCTTAATGGAAAAATTGCAAAAGGATGAATCAGGTGAATGAAAAAATACTATCAATCCAATATGAGTTTCTTTTTTTAATTATCATTAATAATATACTTAAAATTATTAGATAACATGTGTCAAACAGTCTATTAATTCACATATGTTTAATGTTCTACAAGGGCCAACAACTCATAAAAGGAATGATGTTCTAAGAAAAGAAAAAAAAAATAGAACATGCAAATGAAAATGAATTGCTCCTTAGCTCATCTGGAGTGGTGTTGGAAGTTAACGAAAGGGGGAAAAACTTTTACAAAAGTTTGAGGGATCTAATGGAACGAATGTATAGACGTTCTTTCCACTTACAATACAAAAATCAATCCAATGATTCCAGGAACCAAATTTTATCTAAACTATAGGAAGAGTTTCTAGAGAATTGGTCAATGAGACATGTCATAATTTTAATAGCAAAAACGTACAAAAACAAAAAAAAAGGAATGAAAAAGTAATATTCCTTTAAATGTTCGTCTAGAATTATTTATAAATATCACTTTTGTCATATTTACTTTTTATATATCAATATAAAAATTAAATATTTTATCGTCATGTTACATTTTCAGGAAGATTATGAAAATATCAAAAGATGAATGAGATGATATCATAAATATGCCAGCAGTAATGTCCAAAAATGTGTACAAGGAGATGGTCAAAGAAATGGACAAAATTGCATCGCAGGAGGAGCCATCTCAACAACAACGTGCTTCAAATGCAATATGTAATAATTGAATTTTTCGATCATTAGGTACAATAAATAAACAATTTAGCATTAAATATTAATTTTCAAGAATTCTCTTGCAAAAAAGAAAAGAAAATGGAACCCTTTCAGCACATAAAACATGACGACAAGGAAGAAAAGGGTCGATCTCTAAGTTTGTGAGTAATTGTTACTTCCTTATAACAACTTAACTAGATTTCATTTTTGTATTTTTTAAGTTGTTTTACAAAAATCATCATTGAATGTCTTCAAACAGGTGCTAACATATAAAGAAGAACCATCAGACGAATTGATTTAAATTGGGTTAAATATGGGTTGTGAGTATATTTTGGCATATCAGAAACTAATCGTGGAATTTGTAAGCATTTATCGATCTTGTTTTACTTAGCTCCGTCTATAATTAATAAAACATTAAAAACATATTTTATATTAAATATATGATTTTTTATGGGGTATAAAACTTGGAGGAAACAAAGTATGGAACTGCACCAACAGATGAAATTTTGAAAGATGGCATGGTACATGGTTTTGAAAGAATGTGTATAGTTTATGAGTCAATTGTTGCTATGGTACGTCATTTTTCTTTTTGATTTACATTGATGTATATTATTTAATATTGAAATGTTCATTATTCTCACCAATGTATATACACTCATTTCAGTTTATTTTTATGTTTGTAGATGGAAGGTGAAAAAGAAGAAAACAATCAACGCCGTGAACAAAACGTTCCTGAAAATAACCCAAGTCATGGAAGTAGCTCTAGCAGTGACAACAGTTCAAGCGAAGAATGATGATCACTATGTTTGGATATCAAAGCAAGGCGTTTTATTTTTTGAAATATGTCTGTGAAATCAGACATTTTGTTTAATGTAATGGACATAGTGTCCCAATTGAAAGACAAAGGGATACGAATATTAATTGTCTCATTTTGAATGATAAAGACTGTCTTATTCATATATATTATATATATATATAATCATAAAATATGTTTTAATTTATTCTATTGCGTTCTCCATTGTCGTTCTCAAATGCACTAATAAAAATTTAATTCATATGAATATTGTTATAAGATATATATGTGTCGAATTTTGATGAATAATGAATTTTAAAAAACCACAATAATTATGATATGATATAACAAATTAATCCAAACATCACATTCAAATGCATTAATAAAAATGCAATTAATATGAATATTGTTATAATATGTGTCGACTTTTGATGAATAATGAATTTAAAACAATCACAATAATTGGACTGTCACAGGTCGATGTTTCTAAAAAATACAAAATGAAAACCAGTGCGTGTCAGTAACTGTACAACGATGCATTTATGTGTCTATACGCACCAGTGCCGTTGTACGATCTATGGGCACCGCACAAATACCGATACCAGTTATAAATATCGGTGCGTTTGCATGATACTGCGCACTTGGGCATTTATGTATCTACAAGCACCAATGCATTTTTATGATCAATGGGCACTGCACGAATACCGATACCAATTATAAATCACGGTGCCTTTCTTTGATATGACACACTGGTGCGTTTATATAAGTATATGCACCGGCGCATTGATACGACCTATGGGTACCACACAAATCCCAAGACCAACTAGAACGACCCCATGAGTTGTATGACCAACACTACGCCCGATGCAGTTTTACACCTAAACATCCAGGTGCGTTGGACTGAGACTGCCCCGGGGTGCCGTCTACATGTACGCACCAGTGCATTAAAGCCAGAGTAGCACACCGATGAAAAAAGCATCCGTAATAACCTCTGGCCGCCCATTTTTTTTAGTTGTGTTGAATTTCCGTTAAAAGCTCCGCCAAAACCTCCGTAACCATAAACGGATGTTGTAGAAAATGTTTTTTTGACAATTTTGGCCAATTTTATAACACTAAAAACATTCTTTATAACCTCTGCTAGATGGTCTTTTCTTTGTAGTGCATGTAGAATATTTATTCAAGGTTTCATTAAAAGTCTTGAAATGTGACTTACTTCTTCTCATTATTACTTGCAGTAATCAAATTCCTTAAACAAAATTACCCTCTAAAACTTATTTAGAGTTCTCCATTTATACACCTAGTTGATATGATTCTCTTAGTTTCCATAGAATTTAGGAGTTCAAGTGGAATTCCCCCCAAATGTTGATCTTAAATTATATCCATCCTCAATAAACTCCTAAAATTTCTAAATCTAGCATATTCCAAGCCTAATATAACTTATTTAACAACTCATATCTGTTCACAAGCATAAATTATTAGTATATCCTTATAATTCATAAACAATTGTAGGCATAAATATGTTAAATTACATGGCCATAAATAATGAACACATCAATTTCTGAGGAAAATTCACCATAGAAACACTATAACACTTAACTTATTAATCACAAAATATTTTTCAATCCATGGTACTCCGTCAACATTCTTGAATGGAATGAGTTTCCTCTCAACAAATAGAATACAACTTTGGCTTTGCATCGTTTAAATTATGTGGACAATATTTTGTTCCATGACTCATAATATTTGTTCATATCTTGTAGAAATATAAAACTTTTACTTAGACTAACATTTGGGTCTGTATTAGTCAATTCTATATTTGAAAAGGTCTTAATTAGAGTGACCTTCTTTTATACATATTTTACACCATAGGCCACTTCATTAAAAGGTCAATTTTGTAAGTCATTTTGAAGAATATCAAGCTTTTATTAACATTTTCTATCAAATTATGATGGGATAGACCAATATTGATATGATTCTGTATGTTATTATTTCTTTAGGGAATCTTGGAAAGTTTTTATTTCATGTATTCAAAGAGTACCGCTGATATTTTATAGAAGGCATGCTATGAACCATTCCATGAGAAAATCCTTCTTGATTATATATGGGATATGGCTAAGAAGATATATAAACCTCTTGTTGTATTCCAACACAAGTTCACAAGGCATCTAATTAGTTCCTTTACTTCTTTTTCTATTATATGTTTGACATGTTGAGTTTTAAGGAATGATAAAAAATTGTCCTTCACTTCCCTTTTTGTTTTTTTTTTTTTAATTCTCCTTAAAATTCATAAAGCGTGTTAAAATTATTTTATTTAACGCTACAACACACTTTTAAATTTTCTTTGCTTTATGTGTGGTATATCCAGCACAACCCAATTTTTCTCACATATGAACCAAATATTTTTAATATTTTCATCACCCTCATAGTGGGGTAGATGGTGGCGCAATATTTGTTTGAGGAGGGTTTTTTTTCTATATTATAGCAGGTGGAGCTATTCATAAGACAATCAATGGCTTCTTAGTGTTTAATTGATCAACTTTGGTTGATTTTACTAGAAGGTTTATTTCATCGATCTAACAATTTTGATCTTTATAGTATGTAAAATGTATTGTTTATGGTTGCATCACTTCCTTGCTATGTTTGTAAAAAATTGAGGTATCCACCTCGAATAGTAAATAATATGAGGGGTAAAGTTATAATATCTTTTATGTGGATATTAGAAATATTTTAATATATTTTTTCATACATTGATGAATTTTTGCCTCATAAGGAAACTACCCATGATTTTGTTACAGGAAACCTAGTTTATGGGTGAGATTTATACTCATAGAAAGGTTTGTTGGATAATTCTATGTCATATTAATAGTTATTAAATATGAAGGGATAATGACTTTCATATCATGTCAATGCCTTAGGGGCAACTGATTCTAAGCATGGAAATTTTATAAATCACCAAGGTTCTTTACCTGTAACTTGGAATGATCATAAATTTAGCATTTGAATTTTATAACATATTTTATGATACTTAATTTTGGGGTATCTCAAAATATTTAAATGTTGTCATAGTCAAAATTTAATTTAGGAACATCTACTAAAATATTGAACCTAATGGTTTGTGTGTGTGATAAATTGGAAATTCCATTAGCCTACTAGTATTACCTGAGTCATGAATTGTTTTTATATATTGACAATTGTTGATGAAAATTATATGTGTTTTTTTAAACGCAGACTTCCGTCAAATATTCGACGACACAAGTTTGTTGTTGAATATTTGATTCTTATCGACCGACGTACTCATCATATCACTGAAACCACAACCAATGACCAGAAGTGTTAAACATTTGACAATCCCATCAAACAGAACACTCATCCATAGAATATATGATGCGTCACCATTGTCCTGCGTTCCCCAAAACAACAGAACGATGGGTCTGATATTAGAAAATCCCATCGAACTAATTCAACTTGACATCAGTTATCTGATGTGTATACGTCGAACGAGTCGCTCAAGACCGATGAAAGGGAGTGTCAGAGCAATAACACTCCCGTCGAACAATTTACGTATACCATTGATTACTCGACGCACAAACGTAATTTTTTCCCATTGGACAAAACTAAATATGTGTCGAATATCCAATGGTAAACTGATGTGATACATGTCATATATTCGATGTTTGGTGCATCGTATATCGAATGATTTATAGCATTTCGAAACTGACATCAAAACGTCAGATTTTATGATAATTTCAGGCTTTTTTGTGTTGTATAATCGACATTTGTACCATTGAATATCTAACATTCACTAAACTGTTGACTATTCAAAATATTTCCAATGACGATTTGATGAGAACCAATGTGTCAAATAGCCGACACCAATAAGTCATATTTTGGCTCCATTTTTACTAGTGTTTCATATTCATGTATTTGAAGGCCATATAGATGCAGATGCTATAGATAAATGTTTAAATATATTGGAAGGATATTTTTCAGTCCATGATTTTTCTAATAAATAAAATATTACTTTTTCACTACTTAAAGTCGCCCCCTGCATCAAGGACTGGTAGGAAAATTACTATGAGAAAATGGCCATAGAGGAGTCTATATTGTTTTCAATCGCACCCTCTTGGAACTATTTTAAGGATGTTTTCAAGGAAATTTTTTACTATGGTAGCAAAGGGACCAAGGCGTACCAAATCTCATGAATATATTTCATTTTTTGCGCATATATTTGGGTATCAAGGACTCTTAGAGAAAGTTGGTGCTCAAGTATCATGTTTTTTCACACAAATATATCCATATGGAGATTGAGTTCCTAGAAATATACTCTCTTAGCACAACATATAAATATACTACCTGAATCAAACACAAATTTAAACAGAATAAGTGACACTTTGGTTCTACAAATCCAAAGTAGGGCAAGAGCACCCCCAAACCACAAAACAAAGGATAGAGCTAAGGTGGAACAACCTAGGACAACCCATCGAAGTTGAAATCAAATGGGAAGATGAAAAATGACATGGGAAAGTAGTGTGAGTTCCACAATATCCCCACTCATAACATAAATGGGAGTGGCACAGAGTAGTCACTAGTGACCTAGATGAAAACCTCAAAGTCAGATGCAAGTTTGAACTCTGAACCAAACCCAAAAAATGGGAAGCATATCATTGATGCAGAAGCCAATGCCACTGTTCCTACCACCAAGGTCCAGCTCATATATGTGAGTAAAGGGGGCTCTTCTACGTTTCATTTTCAATATTGGGATTCAAAAGAAGCTCATCTCATGAGAGGTCATTAAACATTTGGCCCTGCCTACGGCACCAAACCCATATCCATACACCATCAGGTGGATCCACCAAGCGTGAGATATCTACATCATCCAACAATGTCGTATACCCTACAACATAAAGCCTTTCAGGGGTGAGTTATTATTTTATGTTTCTCCCTTTGAAGTTTGTGATGTTTTGTTGGTCCAACCATACTTCTGAAAGCATCATGATGCGTATGAGTTCAGACCTTGTACAGTTATTATTACTTTGGGTGGAAAAGTGTATAGGATATCAGAGAGATCCCTGATTATTTTTATTTCTCTAATATTTTCCAAGCAATGGAGTAAGATCATCTCGTAGACTAGGAAATTTGTCTTCCTCCCGATTCACTCTCAAAGTAAGGGGAAGGTCATTGCCACATCTCTAGCCTCCACACAGGGGTCCTTTTTGCAGTAAAAGCAAGTGGACAAGGTCATGGAAGAGTACAAAGACATCTTATCCTTACCCACATGGGTACTTATGCCTTGTGAGGTCAATAAATCCATCGATCTGATCCCCTGTTCACCTCTACCCAATGGGCCAATATACTATTGCTCTCTTCTAGAAAATAAGGAAATCAAGTGAAAAATCCAAAATCTACTACAAAAATATCACATTCGACCAAGTTCCTCACCTTGTGGGAGTCTGATTGTACTCATGCAAAATAAGGATGGGACCTAGAGGCTTTGGATTTATTATCAATCCTTGAACAAAATCATAGTCAGGATCAGGTACCCGACTCCACAGATTTACAACCTTATTGATAATCTCAAGGTGGCCAAATAATTCAACAAGATTTCTTTGAATTTTGGTTATCTCCGAGTTCCAATAGAACCAACGGATGTGTGGAAGACTTATTTCAAGTCCAAGTAGGGTATTTTCAAGTGGTTTTCCATTCCCTTTGGTTTGAAAGATTCCCCCATAACTTTCATGAGGTTGATGGATGAAATCTTGTGGCATTTCACCAGCTCCTTTTTGGTTATATATCTTTATGATAACCTCGTTTGCAACAAGATTTGGGTAGATAACCTACAACATATTCTGCAGGTCTAGGATACTCTGCGGCAAAAAAAGTTATGTGAAAACTTGGAAAAATGCTCCTTTAGCATGGAAAGGTTCAAAAATTGTGTTACATTATATATGAGAAAGGTTTAAATGTGTATCTAGCTAATATCCAATCCATTTGAGATTGGTTGGCCCCGACGAGTCTCATAGAGCTCTGCAACTTCTTAGGTCTTGCTAATTTCTACCACATATTTGTGTTTGGATTCTCTCATATCACTTGGACCTTAAGTCAAGTTACCAATGGTGGAGAATTTTTTTTTTTTGTTCGAGTTACAATCGAAGGAATTTTATGAGCTGGAACACTACCTTTTCTCTGCACCATTCCTCACATTTCCAGACCTACAATATCCATTTGAGGTTGAGACAGATGCCTCTGACTATGCTATTGGGGCAGTTCTCACTCAGTAGAGGCATCCAATGGCCTATCATAGTGACACACTCTCTGTTATTATTCAGAGAAACCCCACCTATGATAAGGAGATGTATTCCATTGTGTAAGATTGTTAACAGTGGAAACATTAAATTATGGGGAAGGAGATGATCATCCACAAATATCATTGACCTCTTCAATTTATGAAGACATAAGGAAAATTACAGAATGATCGCCATCAGAAATGGTTTTAATATCTACAAAAATTCCATTTGAACATTAAATACAAGAAGAGTGATGCAAATCATGTTGAATACTTCCTTAGTCGGCCCCCAGTTGTAGCATTGATCATTGCTCTCAACTCTTGTGGGAACGAGACTTCTGGATGACATCAACTGTACAAAAATTAACCAGGGTTCACCACCACATACTATATGTTGATGGAAGGAAAGCAAATTCCATACTTCCACCTCTAAGATGCATTTTTGTGCTACTTGGGACACCTTTTTTTTCCTTCAAGTTAGCATTCCAATCTAATTTGGGAGGCACATTATAGTCAGGTAGCAGGGCTCTTTGACATGGAGAATATAGTGGTTGTACTACAGGAGTATTTTGATTGGTTGAAATTTCAACATGATGTTTGTAAATATATGAGATCATGCACTTATTGTGTCATCACCAAGCCAATCATTAAGAAGCAAGGCTTGTACACCCCCCTTCATTCTCCTAGCTGGTCTTGGGAATCAATATCCATGGAATATATGTCTATCCTCCCTTCCACTAGCCATGGTAATGAGTATGTGTTTGTGGTCATTGATAGGTTTTCTATGATGGCCATATTGGTTGCCTACAAGAAGAGTATCACAGTAGAAGCCATTGACAAGATCTTCTTTGAATGGGTGTGGGTTCATTTTGGGATATTGCATACCATCAGATCATATCAGGACAAAAATATCCTCAATGCATATTTTCAAGCCTCTAGTCATTGTTGGATACCAAGCTCACCAAGTCGACTTCCTTCCACCCCCAGACTAATGGCCAGAAAGAGGTCGTCAACAAGATGATAGTGCACATAATACGCATGTACAACTCTAAGCATCCATGAACATGGGATGAGAGGCTCCCTTATGTTCAACACATCTACAACATATCTCTACATATCTCAACTAGCCAAAAACCCTTTCAGATGGGCCTGGTATTTTAATGATTGTGTCCTAATGATGTTGCAATTCCTCTTGCAACTACACAGAAAAAATATACATGTTCAATCTGAAGCTAATAAGGCCATCAAGTTTATAGAATACATTCAATATGTACTTTATAAATTTCATGATATCTCGGATAAATCCAATACTAATTACAAACAACGTCATGATCAGGATCGGGTGCCACATAAGTTTTCAAGTGGGTGGAAAGGTTTAGTTGAATTTGCAGAAGAAACACCTTGTAGGATCCCATAGGAAGCTTCAACCACTCTGATACAAACCTTACATCATCATCAAGGTTTTGGTTGAAAATTATTTCAAGCTAAGTATCCCCCCATTCCTTGGCATTCACCTAGTATTCAATGTGGACAACCTTCGGCCATACTCTCAACAATTGTTGGATACATAAGATATTTCCTAGCAGCTAGCACCAATAGATCTCAACCTAGATTGAATTGAATGGACCAAAGCTATTAAAATCATGGATACACATATTAAGAACACCTTCCAATAAAGTATCCAATTATATCAGGTTTTCAAAGGCAACCAAATCTCGCACCAACGCAAGTGGCTCACTAGGAACCAAGTTGAGCAGAAGTTTCCCCACTTCATGGAGGCACTTAACACAATGGGGACCATTGTTTCCTATGAGGGGAGGAATGATCCAAGTGGATATTGGTGGCCACCCACCTATTCCAATTGGACCCCTAGAAATATTTCCTATTAGTTTCCTATTTTAAAACATAGTTTCTTCTTTCAACAATTTTCCATTTTTTTCAGTTTTATGGATCCTCAACTTCCAAAGCCAATTTGAGGCCATAACTCCATTTGGGTGGGCCTGTGATTTAAACCATTATGTCCCATTGATGTTGCAATGCCTCTTTAGACTACACAAGAATAATATGTACATGTTTAATCTGAAGTTAATAAATACATCATGTTTTTTTAATGCATTCATCACGTCCACCAGCAATTTCATCATATCTTAGATAAAGCCATTACTAAGTATAAATAATGTCATCATCAAAATCGGGTGCCACAGAAGATTTAAGTGGGAAACAAGGTTTGGTTACATTTGGATAAGGAACACCTTGTAGGAGCCCATTGTAAGCTTTGACCACTCTGATACGGGCCTTACACGATTACCAAGGTTTTGGTTGACAATGCTTTCAAGCTAGGTATCCCCCCATTCATTTTCCTACACCCAGTATTCAATGTGGGCCATATTTGGCGATACATTCCACCATTGTTGGATACATAAAACATTTTTGATCAGATGACACCCATAAATTCAACCCAGGTTGCATTGATATACCACAACTAATCAGATCATGGATACACGTATTAAGAATGTAGAAATTATATAACATATGCATTATATATCCAGATTCTTCTGATCTAACAATATTTATCTTCTTGCTAAATACAAAATCCCTCCACTGTTAATATTTTGTGGAAATTATAAACTAAATTGCAAACACATGAAGCAATAAAAACAATCGCACATAACACAGTCTTTTAACGGGAAAACCTGAAGCTAAAAACCCCAACTATCATATATTATGTATCATGGAGATCATGTAACAATATCATACAAAGCTTAGTACATCAAGCTCTCAGTACAATCAATCGTCACACACTAACAAGAAGAAATTTGCAAGTCCATGCACTAATTTCTTGCCACCTGATAGCCTGCCTCCACTGCGCAATCCCTGCTGAAGAATAGCTCTGAATGAATTCGAAATACCCTTGCCTTGACTGCGCAATCCGCATTGGCAACTCCAATGTGTGTGTGATGTAATCAATGCATCACTATAGTCACAATAGATAGTCCATCTCACCCTTTCACCTACCTCTCCACTGGAACTGGCATGCATTGTAGTTAACTGTTGTATTTGTTCAGTTGATTAATGAATTATTATTTGTGAATTAATTAACTAATTAATTCACTCCACTCTCACTAGTGTATCATTCAGTCAGACTAGATACAACTAGCTCAACTGAGTTTAACTCCATTAACTGAGTTAAACTGAATAACAACTCCATGAACTACTATTCCAACTCTGTCATAACTTTTCCACTTCAGTTATAACTGAGTCCTCCATGCATGAACCACCAATAAACCCTAGAAATTGCGTAATTCCTTCAGCCCACTGATTTGCCAAATTTGTTCACTGAAATAAAGTGCTCCAAGAGAATAATTTGTTGTTTATTGTCGGATTATTATTAAGAGCTAATAATAATCGACACTTATATTTTTAGATCAACGATCTATAAATAGACTTCGACCAATATTCTAAAAATAGAATTTCATCTATTTTTTACAACTTGACCAACCATCCACAAACAACATCCTGCAACTTCTGAAATATGATCACCATGTCTAAAAATAGGCATAGTCTAAAATAGACTTGCACCTAAAAATATCCTGCAGGCCCACTTAGTGAAGGTGACTGATTTTCACTAAGCTTCATCATCTTTTTGAATCTTAACACTCCCTCTCAACAAGATAGGGATTATCCTTCACCCTGATCCTGCCTCTATGGTATTGGAATTTTCTCCTGGTGAGCGCTTTTGTCAGAATATCTGCATCCTGATCTTCCATAGGAATATACTAAAGCAACATGATCTTCCGCTACACACAATCTCTGATATGATGATACCGAATATCAATATGTCTAGATCTATCATGCAACATAGGATTAATCGAGAGGTTAATGAAACTCTAATTATCACAATGTATCATTGTAGGATCTAAATGTGAACTAAATAAACCAACCATGATCTTCCTCATCCAGATAGCCTCACATGCAACTTGACTTGCTGCCATGTATTCTGCTTTCGCTGAACTGAGTGCCACAGATCTTTGTTTCCTGTCGTACCAAGAAACTGCTGTATTTCTGATACTGAAAACCCCTCCTGATGTTCTCTTTCTGTCTGTTGGGCTGCCTGCCCAATCTGCATCCTTGAAGCCATGCAACTTCACCTCATCTATTTGTCTATACCATAAGCCATACTCAGATGTGCCCCTAAGATACCTTAGGACATGTTTTCCTACCTTCCAAAAGAGCTTGGTAGGCTTAACCATCGCTTGTGAAAGCTAGTTCACCGCATAGCATATGTCCGGTCTTGTATTAACTAAATACATGAGAGAACCCACCAACTGTCGATAAACAGTGGCATCCACTACCTCTGCCGATGTAGCATCCTATTTCCTCCAATTTCCTGAAAGAGGAGTGTCAATAGGCTTGCAGCCTTGCATGTGAAACTTCTCCAGTATCTCCCAGGCATAATTTCCTTGAGACACAAACAGTTCACCTTCCCACTGCCATATTTCCAATCCAAGGAAATAATGAAGGAGGCCCAAATCCTTCATCTCAAAATCCTTTGTAAGATCTGCCTTGCATGAGTGTATCAACTGCTCATCACCCATTAGTATTAAATCATCAACATAAATAACAATGATTAAAAGATTACCCTCCACCACAATTTGATACAGGTTTTCATCCGCCCCACTCTTGGTGAAGCCAAGTCTGGTGAAATAGTTGTCAATCCATGTGTACCAAGCACGAGGTGCTTGCTTCAGCCCATACAATGTTATTTTGAGTCTGCACACATGCGACTCGCTGCTGAAGATCTCAAATCCTTCAGGTTGCTCAATGTACACATCTTCCTCAATGATCCCATTAAGGAACACAGTCTTCACATCCATCTGATGAATGTGCCAACCCATCTGCGCTGAGAGAGCAAGGATGGTCCGTATCGAAGAATACCGTGCGACAAGTGCAAAGGTTTCTTCATAGTCAATCCCCTCGATCTATGAGAAGCCCCAGGCAACAAATCTTGCCTTATACTTCTCAACGCTCCCATCAAAAACTTGCTTTACCTTGTAGATCCATCTTGATCCTACAACTAATTTACCCGCCAGCTTTGGAACAATCTCCCAAGCATTGTTTCTGACAATGTAGTCATACTCCTCCACCATGGCATCTACCCATGTGGGCTCCTGCACTGCTTCTTCGAAAGAAGATGGCTTTATCATGATACACTTGCTCATAAGAGCAATGTATCCAGTAAATTGGTCAGGTGACTGTCTCTATCTGCACTGTGATGTAGGGACTCCTACATTTTGTGCCACATCAAGCTTCAGTCTCTCAGCTTATGTGGTACGCTTTCTTCCTTGTCTGATGTTTGGTTCTGTATGAGTGGACTCCTCCACTGCATGAATCTTCTGCTGTGGCTGATCCACATCTAGAGGCTCATCTTTGGGAACAAGTAGCTCCTCCTCTGTATGCAAGTGTAGCTCCCTCTCAAGCGACAACTTCATGGCTTTCACCTCATTGAATTTTATATCCCGTCGCACCACAGTTATCCGACTGTTTGGAAAATACACACGATAATTATGGGGTGTTTCTGTGTACCCAACAAATATCCCAACTTCTGCAGTCGGCTCCAACTTCTTCTTGGCATCCTTTGTCACATGAATGTAAACATATGAGCCAAAAATCTTCAAATGAGAAATATAAGGCTTCTTACCATTAAAATATTCTTCAGGTGTACTCATGCCAAGTACTCTATGAGGACAATGGTTTTGCACATAAATCGCAGTGTTGCATGCTTCCACCCACAAGTGCATCGATAGGCCATGGTCATGCAGCATAGCTCGTGAAACACCCACAATCGTTATGTTCTTCCTCTCTGCGACCCCATTCTGTTGTGGGTTATGAGGCACTATGAGTTCTCTTCGAATTCCTTCTTTGCTACAAAATTATTTGAATTCACCCGAGATATATTCACCACCATTATCTCTCCGCAGATCCTTCACTTGCTTCCCCGATTCCTTCTCCACCAATGCTTTAAAATCATAGAACTTTGAGAATGTTTCGCTCTTCTTCTGCATGAATAAGATCTAGCATCTACGAGAATAGTCATGAACAAATATAACATAATACCTCTATTTTTATTTTGAAGCAACCGAGAAAGGCCCACACATGTCTGTGTGAATTCTCTCCAGGATCACCGAAGCACGGTTCTCCTTCTCATGAAAGTTAGTCTTCACAAAATTACCCATAGTACATCCCTTGCACTAATCTAATTGCACAAGAGTACCCTTGGGAATTCCAATAGAAATCTGCTACAAAATCTTCAAAGCGCCATGGTGAAGATGGACCAATCTCCTGTGTCATAATTCACCCTCATCCCGGCTCACCACTTCTTCTGCTTTGCCCATCATTGCAACGCAGCCATCTACCTCCAACTTGTATAGATTCTTAACTCGAATCCATATCCTCCTGGTTTGACCCATTGTTTTATGTCTAAGGAAGGCTTTTCCCTCACTGAAAATAATGTCATAACCTTTGTCTTCCAACATTTCGACCGAGACCAAGTTCTTCTTCAAACCTGGAACATGCATAACTTCTTTCAATAGAAATGGATTACCTGACTCCCTCTCAAAGGTAACGGTCCGAATTCTGGTCGCATTGTATCGACCATCGTCGCCCATCTCTATATGCATTTGGAGGTCCTTCTCCTCCAAATCACTAAACAACTCCTTGTCTCCCATCATATGGAAAGACGCACCACTATCAAGATACCACACTGATCCCATTGCGCTTGAAACCAAGCATGTGATCAAGGAGAAATCAAGTTCAAATTGCGAGGCTAAGGCCTCACCCACTGCAGCTCCAGCATCCTTCTTTTTCTTCTTATTCTGTGGGCAGTTAGTGGTGAAATGCCCATGTTCGTGATAGTGAAAACACTTCACTTTGGACAAATCCTGCTTCTTGCCTTTAGCTTCGGATTTTGAAGGGAATTTCTTCCCCTTCCCTTTCCTTGTTTTGGAAGCCAAAGAAAAATTCTCTTCATATTCATTCTTCGATGAAGAACCATCCCTGGTACTTCGCCTTATCTCCTCCTACACAAGATCCGACCAAAGTCGCTCCCATCCCGACAGTTTCTCCCGTCCATTGACAGAATCTTCATAGCTATGCAAAATCTTCGGAAGCCCAAGGAGAGCCAAGCTCACCAAGTCTTCATCATCAACAATAATCCCCACACTTCCCAGTTCATCCTTATAGTGGACAAACTTCATGAGATATTTTTGGATACTGTCTCCCTTCTCCATTTTTATTTTTCTGAGCTTATCTTGAAGCGTCAACTTCCTCTAGTCGCTTCTGCTTTGGAAAAAATCTGTCAAAGCCTTCCACATTGCAAATGGAGTGGCTTTTTCGTGAAGGCTGGACACAATATGGTCCTTCAAACCTTCCAATAGAATTCTTCTTGTCTTTTCTACCTTCTTTTTCCATGAGTCAAGTCCTGCATCATCACTAGAATCCGGCTTAGGAACATCGCTATCGATGAAATCCTTCAGTCCATTATCCTCCAGCACCGCCTCCATCCTGTTTTTCCAGGCTATGTAATTCAAGCTGCCATAAAGGGCATACTCCAATCACAACCCATTGAAATACATTTCAATGTATACTCAACTGTCGCACCAAGAATTTTCTGCAACAAATTCGAATTGTCCACCAGCACAAACTCTGCAATTCTTCACAATTGCAATCTTCAAGAATTAACACTGCTTTGATACCATGTAGAAATTATATAACATATGCATTATATATCTATATTCTCCTGATCTAACAATATTTATCTTCTTTCTAAATACAGAATCCTTCCACTGTTAATAATTTGCAGAAATTATAAACTCAAATGCAAACACATGAAGCAATAAAAAAATCGCACATAACACTGTTGTTTAACGGGAAAACATAAAGCTAAAAACCTCAAATATAATATATTATGTATCACGGAGATAATGTAACAATCTCATACAAAGCTTAGTACATCAAGCTCTCGGTACAATCAATCGTCACACACTAACAAGAAGAAATATGCAAATCCATGCACTGATTTCTTGCCACCTGATAGCCTGCCTCCACTGCGCAATCCCTGCTGAAGAATAGCTATAAATGAATTCGAAATACCCTTTCCTTGACTGCACAATCCTCATTGGAAACTCCAATGTGTGTGTGATGCAATCAATGCATCACTATAGTCACAACAGATAGTCCATCTCACCCTTTCACCTACCTCTCCACTGGGTCTCCACTGGAACTGACATGCACTATAGCTAACTGTTGTATTTGTTAAATTGATTAATGAATTATTATTTGTGAATTAATTAACTAATTAATTCACTCCACTCTCACTAGTGTACCATTCAGTTAGACTAGATACAACTATCTCAACTAAGTTTAACTCCATTAACTGAGTTAAACTGAATAACAACTCCCTGAACTAATCTTCCAACTCTGTCATAACTTTTCCACTTCAGTTCTAACTGAGTCCTCCATGCATGAACCACCAGTAAACCCTAGGAATTGCATAATTCCTTCAGCCCACTGATTTTCCAAATCTGTTCACTGAAATAATGTGCTCCAAGAGAATAAGTTGTTGTTTATTGTCGGATTATTATTAAGAGCTAATAATAATCGACACTTCTATTTTTAGATCAGCGATCTATAAAATACTTCACCCAATATTCTAAAAATATAATTTCATCTATTTTTTCCAACTTGACCAACCATCCACAAATAGTATCCTGCAACTTCTGAAATATGATCACCATGTCTAAAAATAGACTTGCACCTAAAAATAGCCTGCATGCCCACTTAGTGAAGGTGACTTATTTTCACTAAGCTTCATCATCTTGTTGAATCTCAACAAAGAACACTCACCAATAGAGGATCCAACTATATTAGGTTTTCAAAATTTTCCAACTCCTAAACCAAGGAAATCCCTTGTGTCTATTAACACAATCACTTAATTCATGGTAATTAGGCAGTCCCTCTACATTCTTGACATCATCTCATTCATTTGAATTTATATGGATCATTTCCTCAAGATGGATCGATGACCTTAGGTAATGGGGCTACCAAACTAGAGTATGTTTCCTTACCAAAGTTGTGATGGAGAATGTATTATGTACTCTAAGGACCACATTTAGGCACTCTCTCATTGGTGTCACCAGTCCTCCTGATATATACTATGAAAGAGACCCACATTGTATCATTATGATTAGTCCTTGATGACATGACTTTTTTCATGTAATCTATCATGTTAATGACCATACTTTATTCATTGGTACCAAGTATTGGAATCCCCACCTTGGGGATGTATATAACATATCTATGATTATGAATTTCATAGTTCTTTGTAGTTTATGTGTCCTTGGATACCTTTGTCTACCACGTTTACCATAATATTGTATTATATTTCTACCATCAGCTCCTATTTTGACCTCATTAATTATGGGGAATTTTTTTTGTTAAAAATTACACCAGTTCAATGTTAGCTCATTTTCACATGCTCATTAGATTGTAATAGGTACGTTGGGAACCATTTTCCTCCTTGGTGGTCTTCCTTGTGTCTATTAACACAATCCCTTAATGCATGGTAATTAGACAGTCCCTCTACATTCTTGACATCATCTCATTCATTTGCATTTATATGGATCATTTCCTCAAGATGGATCGATGACCTTAGGTAATGGGGCTACCAAACTAGAGTATGTTTCCTTACAAAAGTTGTGATGGAGAATGTATTATGTACTCTAAGGACCACATTTAGGCACTCTCTCATTGGTGTCACCAGTCCTCCTAATATATACTATGAAAGAGACCCACATTGTATCATTATGATTATTCCTTGATTACATGACTTTGTTCATGTAATCTATCATGTTGATGACCATAATTTATTCATTGGTACCAAGTATTGGAATCCCTACCTTGGGGATGTATATAACATATCTATGATTATGAATTTCGTAGTTCTTTGTAGTTTATGTGTCCTTGGATACCTTTTTCTACCACGCTCACCATAATATTGTATTATATTTCTACCATCAGCTCCTATTTTGACCTCATTAATTATGGGGAATTTTTTTTGTTAAAAATTACACTAGCCCCCCCCCCCCCCCACCCCCCTAAGTGTACAAGGGAAGCAACACAAGAAGAATGTTTAGATGCAAAAAGTATTCATAGAAACCCTTTAAAAGTCTTGTTTTTCCTCTTCAATGTCCCCTAGGCACTAGCAAAGAGAGTTCCATTTCCCAAGATAACCTAGCAGGGATAGTTGAACACTTTAATACCTCCAAAAAAAAGTGTTGACATGGTTGCTAAAGTGCATGGTAAGGGTTGAAAAGGTTAAAGATAATCTAATTTCAAGATAGGGATGAAAGGATTGAATTAAATTTAGTAAAAAAGATGTCCATATTCACCTAATCACTTTGTTATCTCATCCATAAAAGTGAATCTTTCAACAGAAAAAAAAATGAGAGAAGTGAACATAATAACATGCGACCAAATTGAAAACCTAGATTTATCTTAAGATAAACTAAAGTAGGTAGTGAGTTCAATTTTTAGCTTTGGTTAGAGGAGGATCTGAGGACAAAGGCCCTCAAGGGACTGCGCTTTTGTAAGTGAATTGACATAACAAGAGAACATTAATTTTCCCTCAATCGTGTGTATTTCATGTTATTTTAAATGTATTAATTTGTGGTTTTATATGTTCACACACTAAAAATTTTATAGGTAGTAGAGTTTGGTAGCTATTGATTGTCTGTTTTGCAGGTCGCGAGTGCAAAGAGTAAGGAGCATGATCTCAAGCACTACAATCATCGAAGATTTTAGCCATCTACATTCCAAGTGAAGTTGCGCCTTCCATCTCTTTGCTTGTTCATTTAAGTATTGTAGTGTATTCATATCTAGAGTGATAAATAAGTCATAGGAACCATTTTTCATAGGTCTTGGGTAGGCCTATGGGAAGTATTACTCTAGTAACAAAGGAAATTTTAGATAAATAATAATCATCAATAAATTTTATCATATATTTATTTCCATTAGCATATGGAACAAGCATAGGGCCACACAAATCATAATGTATTAATCCAATTTTTCTACATTCTCTAGAAGTGGAATCTTTGAATGTTTTTTGTTATTGTTTCCAAGGATACAAGCATCACATTGCTTGAGTTTCCTAGGAATAGTAGGAAAACTAGAAACACCATTATTTTTCGATAAAAAAAGGTTGTTACAATTAATATGTCCAAATATATCATGTCATAGAAGACCATATGGAAATGTACCTTCATCATGATGAGAGAGGTATGAAAAATTAAGTGCATGAGCAGATGTCCCTTTCGACTTTGGAAATATTTCATCCTCCATTCCAATCATGAAGAAAATGTTTTCATATGCCTTCCTCATTTATACTTTATCATTGAAGATATGAATAGAGTGGCCTTGATGAAATATGTGCATAAGCAACAAAATATTCATTCGCAGCTATGGAAGATAGAGTGCATCATGCAGAAGAAAATCAAGAAATTTAGGAAGTTTATTCTTGATGGTGCCAAGTCTTGAGGGTTTTAGACTTGATTTATCTATATAATACATTATTCCATATACATTGTAATTAAAGTATTAAAATAAGTCTCTTCAGAAGTTCATGTTACATGTTGCACCTATGTCAAGAAGACATGTGTCTCTTCAAGAATCAAATGAAGTTTCAAACAATTTTTTGTTCCTCTAATATTGCAATAGGAAACAATATAATGAGAAAATTTAATTACTTTAATTTTTAATGGATCTGGTGCATTACCTTTGTCTTCTTTATGATTTTTTTTCTTTGGTATTCTCCCAAGAGATTATGTGTGTTGATGCATCATGTCCATCTCTACTACAATAAGTGCAATGAATATTAAATCTTTCTCCTTGATGGTGTTTACCCCTTTTCCTTCAGAATTTTTTCTTCTGTGCCCTCTTTTATTGCCACTTCCTCTAGAGGAATAATATGATTGATTCTTCCATTTATAACAAAGGCACATTATTTCTTTATGGGAGATGAGTTGTTGTCTTCCTCTTCCCAAAATATTTCTCTAATTATGGAACGTTCTCCACCATAGAGTAAAATTTAATGGAATTCAACTGGTCATTAGCTTGTAGGGATTCAAGATAGTGAGAGTATATATGGTAGAGGGCCTTGATGAAGAGTTTGAGAGGAATATATATATTCTCTCTAGTGAAATATTTTTCATCTTTGATGGATTTTATTTCAAAAGCTAGAGACAAGGGGACATCATATTCCAATACAAGGTTGAAGAGTTTGACCATTGGTTGTACAAGCTCCAATTCTTAGTGTAATTCATGTAGATATATTAACTTATTTAAATAACCATAATAATATGTAATGGAAAAAATATGGAAACTCTCCTCTTCACCTACAATTGCAACGATCATAACATAATATTTATTGTGTTTATTATCCATATGGATAACTCCTTATATGATGTAAGATTGATAGGTGTCCTCTCCTTTTCCAACAATAAATTCTCCTTCACATAGACCATTCCACAAATAATTAAATATGAGAATCTACTTGATATTTATGGACCACTCTCGATAATTCCATTTTCCAATTAGCACCATTCATACAATGGCATGAAATATTTCACCTTCACTAGTAGTTGCTTATGTTCTATATAAATATGTGAACTTGTTGAATATTAGATGTACGGAAGCATAATTAAAATTACACAAGGATATTTAAATAAAAACCAAATCCCAACTCACATGTGTGAGGACATGGATGATATTTAACATATTCCAATAAAAATATTTTCATATGTTTTTCTTCAATTGAACATGGTAGTAGCTTTGATTTGAGTATGTCAAGGTTCAACACATGAAGAAACAATTGTGTTTCACTAGGTTTATATTCTTTATATAGCATTTCGCGTCAAACATCTAAGGATATGGTTGGGATTTAACATTTGCAAATGGAAATATTTTTGGATATTTCTCTTTATGAGCATGTGGTATTAAGTTTTACCTGAATATGTCAAGGTTTAGCACACAAAGCAACCATTTTGTTTCACAAGTTTTAGAGTTTATGCATAGTAGTTTGCATAAGAGCGCTGATAATAAGGGCATGGAATACCTTGCAACTAGAGTGGAAATACCTATAGATGAAATAGATATACAATTTCACAATTTAATTCCTCAATGTTAAAAATTTTCACTGAACTATCAAAGTTGTCACAACGACTCACTATGAACCATACCAAGTCCACCCATATCCCACATCGATGAGCAATGATTTGGTGGTGCCACATCTTGTATGTGAGTTTCTGGATTATCATAGAAGAGTTCTAAATTTTGGAATGTATGTGTCTCATATGTTAATAAAAGAGATTTTGTGGAAAAAAAAACGAGTCACTAATATGCAAAGAAAAGACAAGTCAATAATATGCAAAGAAAATCCAAGCCATGTGAGAACTAGACCTTAAATGGGATGAGAGAGGGATCATGTAAAACTTCATGTAAAAACCATTAGTTGCATTTATGGAAAACATTATGACCAAGAGCTAGGTTGGGACATATACATACCAAAAATAATGTTACAACCAATTGTTTCACATAGTGTTTTCATTGATGACAATAGGTGTCATTGATGTCAAAGGGAATTCCTAAGGAAGCAATAGTGTCATATATGAATCAATATGATACCCTAATCTCTTGTATGTTCTCATCACAAGAAGTCAAATATTTTTGAAGTTATTTAGTTTTTTATGAATTTTTTATGTTTGAATTATCATGTGGATAGTATGGTTGGATAGTCCTTGTCTAGACCTTTCCAATGGTATATCACACTCTAAAAAACACCTCTCGAGTGAAAAACTGTGGCTATTTAAAAAAAAACTATAGTAGAGGACCTAACCTATGGGGAAAAAACCCAAATCACCAAATTCGTTAGAGTGTGCATGTTAAGGGGAAATTAATGGGTCACTGATATGATAAATGGTGAAGAGTGGTGAAAGTTTCACAAACTTTAACAATGCTAAATTTTGAGCAAGTATGCTCCAATCAGGCGTCTCTAATAGCTAGATGAGGAATTGGATGAAGGATATTTTCTTAACTTTTCTTAATGTTATCTGAGTACTAACATGTCCCATACTGACATGTGGAGCCTCTCACGGGTTTCCATGTGGCATGATGACATCATGATGCTGTTATAATTCCAAGAACCATTAATCGATTGGTTGCAGGTCATGGGGCATGGTCATATGGATTCTCAAAATATCAGACCCAAAATCTATGGGAAAGGGTCGAAAGGTCATGATTTTGATGGTCATATGGTCAGCTTATGATTAAACTCCTTTTTTTTTGTTCATCCATTGAATCATGGTCGACTCCCATATGTTTAGGTCCACTAAATACAAGTATAAATATGATGCCATGGATGAGTATGGAATGGAACTTATGATAGAGTAATGGAAAGAATTACATGTCCTATGTTCAATGACTCTGAGACAATATTGGTTTGAGTCTATTGATCTGAGGTTTGGTTGCGAATAGTAGGGAGGCGAAGATCCACCACTTTTTATTGTTCTTGGATAGAGGATGGTGATCATATTTGACTATTATTTGGGTGGTCAATATCCACCATTTTTTATTGTTCTTGGATAGAGGATTGCAGATAAATTTCACCATTAAATCTGGTGCCTAATCTCCATCATTCTTGATTTTTCTTGGATAGAGGATTGTGATTGAATTTCATTGTTATATGAGTGGTTGAGCTCCACCACTTTTGATTGTTGATAAGAGAGGTTCATGATCAAGTATCATTGTTATTTTAAATGTTGAATTCCATGGTTGTTTAAATGAATGGATGAGCTTAAGTCTCATTCTTTTCTGATTGGTCAAACTCCACCATACTTGATTTTTCTTTGTAAAAGGTCTACGATCAAATCCAATTTTTATTTGAGTGGTTGATCTCCAACAAATTTTTTTATTCTTGGAAAAAGGATTCTAATTGAATATCATTGTCACATGAGTGGTCTGGTTTTTTCTTGGTTAGAGAAATTCACAAATAAGTGGTTGAGTTCCACAATTGTTTGATTGAAGGTCTGAGGTTGAGTCTCATTATTATCTAAGTGGTCGAGCTCATTATTGATTAGAGGATTTTTTGACTGAGCGGTTGAGTTCCATGATTGTTTGACTTAAGGATCGAGGTCAAGATCATTGTTGGTCATAATAGTTAGTGACTGAGTGGTTGAGTTTCATAGTTGTTTAATTGAAGAGATGAGGTCAAGTCTCATTGTTGTTGTAGTGGCCAATCTCGTTATTGGTTAAAGGAGTTCAGGACTAACTGGTTGAGTTCCTTGGTTGTTTGATTGAATGGCCAAGGTCGAGTCTCATTATTGTCTTAGTGGAAAATATCCACCATTCATTTTATTTTTGGATAGACGTTCAAGTCTCATTAATATTTGGGTGGTTGAGTTCATGATTGTTTGATTGAAGGACCAAGGTCGAGATACACTTTTGGTTGAGTGGTTGAGTTCATGATTGTTTGATTGAAGGGCCAAGGTCGAGATACACTTTTGGTTGAGTGGTTGAGTGACATTATGGTTTGATTAAAGGGTTAAGTTCAAGTCTCATTGTTAGTTGAGTGGTCGAGTGCCACAGTGGTTTGATTGAAGGGAAAGGTTGAGTTTCACTAACTATTCTGAGCATCACCTCTTGAACGAGGGTTTTTGATTGAGTTTGACTGATCATAGATTGTGGTGGAGTGCCAATATTTTTCATTTGGCAAAGACCCTAAGGCCGAGATCCATTATATGCATGATTGTTTGAAAAAAGAAGCATGAGGTAGAGATCTATTGTGGGTTTGATCATTTAACGAATAACGTCATGACTAAGCTCCGCCACTGTATAAGTGAATTCGTTAGCTAAGTAGTTGAGCTATAAAATTTTATACATATATTTATACTAAAGGTTGAATCTGAGTGTTTATTAGAGATCATCGATAGGGATGGTTCGTGGCTAAGTTGCATGATTGTTTGATGGAAATATAACCATGTTTGAACTTCACCATTGATGTCATGGTGCATATTTATTGGATCCCTTGAGGCCAAGCGTTAGTATAGTTTCCTTATTGTTTTTATGCTTTCGTTGGACGTTGAAGGGTCATGGGGTTGAACCCCACTTCTCTCGATTGAGTGGTAATGTTTACAATTATAGCTAATGATATAAAAAGAAATGATACATAATGTAATTGGTAACGGTTTTTATAATGTAGCCAAGGTAATTGGTTTCAAACCCTGATAATCAACATGTTAGAAAAATAATTTTAAATTTTGCGTGGGACTTCCATTTTGTAGAATTATTTAAGAATCATGCAATGTATATTTTGTAGAACCATTTCCCGAAATTGGACACTTTGTAAAATGCACCCTCAAAGGGTAAATTCTATAGAAAACTTAATTTATATTTGGTTTTATATGGGTTTTGGGGTTATCTAGGCTCATTACTAAGCCAAATTGGATTCTAAAAGAAGCATGATGATCAGGGTTTAGTGGTGAACACTTCTGAAGGCACAAAATCCTTGATGATTTTCGATGAGCATGTTTTGGAATATTATGAGCAAGTTGCATTTGATTTTGGTTACATGGAAAGAATAAGTTATGATCAAGGTTTTAAGTGACCAGATTGATGAACAAGTTGGAATAGATTTTGTAAAGGGTATGACAAGTTCTTGACAAAAGTATGACAACATTAGTTTGTTTATTTAAATATTTATATTGATTGAAGAGGAGGTGGATCCAATTTGAAATATTTTGGAATGAGTTACATAAGAAGTTGAAGAAAGAGGTGGGTTCCTCCACTAAGGTTGTTGCCTCAATCAGGTTGAAGCTTACAACAATTTGAAGCTTAATAATTTCTGAGGTTGGTGCCTCAATCAGGTTGTATCCTATTGTTAGTATTTGATTGCATATTTTTGAGGTTGGTGCCTTAATCATGTTTTAGCTTATAGCAAGTAGTTTCTTACATAATTTGGGGGTCGGTGGCTTGATAAAGTCAATGCTTGCAAATCTATGTAATTAATTGAAGAATAAGAAGAAAATTTTTTGGTTTTCTCTTATATGGGTTTCCTCATAAAAACATGTGTCCATTTGTGTTGATTTAATGATGACTTCTTGATGCATTTTTTTATTTACTGTTATGCTACAAATGGTTATGGTTCACTAATACATATTTTTTTATTGGTAAAATATGTTGAAATATTAAAATTTCCACTAGATTGATTCACCCCCCCTGCCCCTCTCAGTATGATCTTGGGTCTAACACCAAGGAAGAGATAGGAGAATGGAACATCTGATAAGAGATAATGGTAAAAATTAAAATATGATGGGAAGAGAGTTCAGGGTATGTTTATAAGCAATAATGAAGTTTTGTTGGTATTGATACCATGTCAATCCAAGATGAGTATCCCCCCGAGATGATATTTTATTAATGTGCAATCACATTTATACAATGTGGTGACTCCTAGTTTCACCTTGAAAGGGTTTGTTCCTCTTCCTACTCTCCTACTTTTTCCAATTATTTACACTTTTATTTACAAGGACAAAAATCTTAAAGGATTGTGTGTCCAACATTTGACTTTCATTTTTGGCTTGTAATTAGCCATTTAGTGGAGAACTTCACTCAAGTTGATTAGATCAAACCACTAAAGTACTCTCACATGTGTGGATAAGAATAAGCTAAGAGTTAGTTCGAAAACCATTATCTCTAGCACATTTTTTGGAAAAAGAACATGGTATTTTTATGATCCTCTTCTATAAAAGTAGGTTTTCTAGCTCATTGGATAATTATAATGAGAAATGTGTTACCATTTATATTTTTAGGGTATTTTCTTAAGTTGTAATTTATTTTTTTAAAGCATATCAATTTATCTTGGAGTCCTATAGTGAATAAGGTAAAGGTTGATAAGATCAATGACGTATAAAAAAAATATCTCTCGATATTTGTTTAATTTTTTTAACTCATTCACCAGAATATTTGAGGGAAAAAATGTTATAATTTCATCACTTTTTTGTGGATACTTAAAATATATTACATAGAATGAGGTTATTTTTCTTGAAGCTGGATCTAACAATCTGTAGGAACTTAAGGATAAGTGATCTTATATTGGATCATTTTATCCATCTTTAAAGTAAGAGGGAGCACCAATACACAAATATGGAATTTCCAATGAAGAGAGGATTGACTCCAAAATCTCATTGGTAGGTAGGTTTATTATCAAATAATCATATATTTACTCATTTGAACTTTCAAGAAAGATTATTTTAATTAATTAATAATAATAATGATAATGATAATAATTACCTTGCTCTTTTACCAAGTTAAGGGTTTAATTCTTTTATTTTTTATTGTACTCGAGAAATATTATTTGAATTTAATCTAGGAACTATACTTTTGTATCATTAAAATGATTGAACTTTTTTTATTAATATACTTAGGATTAGTTATAAATTTAAATATATTATTCTAAGTACCTATAACTAATTGATTTTTATGAAAATCAACTAAACGTATTTTTTTTTAAAGGAAAAATAAAAAATGATGCAAGGCTTACTATTTAACTCGTCAAGATTGTTTGAACATGCTTAGTATGAAATCAGGTGCTAGATAAAATTTCACAATTTACCTTTATGCATTTCCTTGCACTAAAATTTATAGAAAGGTTTAAGCAAGATATGCCTCCATTTAGAAACTGATCTCAACAAGTGGCTAAGTGGAGAAGCTAGGAACCCTAACAATGGCAGTGACTATGGTTACTCTGCCCCTAGTTCTTTCTCTGTTTCAACCCACAAGAAATGTTTTTTTTGGGTTCATAATCTCACCTTTCTAGGATGTGAAACTCTTGTAAATTTTCATGTCGGGGTTTCTTTAAAGATTTATCACTCGGATGCCAGTGTGTATGCACAACCTAGATTTTTTCAGAATGTCCATGTTCTTTCCTTTGTTTATATGGATGAGGTGGAGCTCATATATTACAAGCCTATCATTTCTCCATTAAAAGATATTTCCGTGACTTATTTTGGACACTTGGCTTATTCTCCCACCTAGTCTGGGTCCTTGTTGTCCCCCTTTCCCTGTCACTCTCTTGTGCCTCCAATTTTTTCCATGGCTCGTGACTCCCCTCCACATCCCATAGTGCCTGAGTTGTCCTCATCAGTGTTGGTCCTTGGTCTGGGCTTGGAAAATCGTCATTTTTCTTAGATTTTGGAGCCTTGGATCGATAGGGATTTTATGGGGCTCGAGACAATCCCGGCCAGTAACCATTTCATATATCCTCATAAACAACTAACAGTTTATCAATCCAAGTGATGAGCACTGGTATTGCAACAATAATTTTGCAATTCCCAAGGCTACCAACTTTATTTACCAATCTAGAGTTTGTTCAAACTTAAGAGGGGTCTACATTGTATGTGCAACAAACACCTTTCTCTTCCTATTATGACTCCCTTTTATGCAAGTGAAAGAAGAAAATGAAACAACTTCAAATAAGAAAATATAAAGGTAATCCATCAGTCATAAGTTACAAAAAGGTAAATAGAAATAAGAAAACTTGTTCTACTTTTGTTGGAAAGTAAATTACAGAAAGGAAATCTATTATATTTTCAAAAATATAAAGCACAATGAAAACCAATAAAACCTAATCTATCTTGCTAGAAATGAAATGGAATTAAAAGAAATATATTATATTTTGTAGGTGTTATCACTCCGCCAGATTTCTAAGGCTAAAGAATAAATCCCAACATAAGTAACCATAGACCAATATTTTGGCTTGGAATCTAGCCCTACCAAACCGGAGAGGGCTCTCTCCACAAAAATCACAGCCAAGAGGGTTGGATGGAAAGGTTTTAGGCTAGCTATGAAATGTAGAAGGGTTTGTTTTGTTTTGATTGGGTTTCCTCGATGAATATTAGGTCAAAGAGGCTAGGTCAAGGAAAATAAGTTGGGAATTTCACTCCATTCAAAGGGGCAAGGTAGGTATAAAGTTTAACACTTTAAGGTGATTTTGTGACATGGTTTCAGACTGATGAGGAGCTAGGAAGAGAATAAGAGATGTATTCTTACTAAACTGAAGAAAATGGAAAAATTATGAATAATTTCCAAAACAAATCATGAAAGAACATTTATTATTCCTAGTTATCATTTCACTCATCAATAAATTCATTTGGACACTCCATCTAGGAGAAATATTTATTTTCCCAAGGTCACTCGAGAAGTGCAGAAAACCTCTTGTAGCAACTGTATTTTCGACATTTATCCAAAACCCTGACACCTATGTAAAAAATGAAGGAGGTTTTTATTTATTAGCTTATGATGGACAAAAACCTCTTTCACGTTTGTAAAATTAATCTCCATTTAATCAGAAACATACTTTGAAGAAAAATTGGCCCTATGTGTGGCAAATGATTTGTCCCTTAGAATGACTTTTGGAAAAATTTTGAACATTAAAGAAAATAATAACCCCCATTCAATGTCGAGGTGTAGAAGTCTCTAGCTTTAACTTACCAAGCAATTCAAAATCCCTTCGCCACTCTGGTTGTAACACTTGTACATCTTCCCGTGCTCTAAGCAATGTCTCTTATGTCCTGAAAATCATATCCATTGTTTAATAAAATAAGCATTGTAAAATTTCTAAAAGATGGTAATCAATAATGAGAAAATCATGGATCAAAAAATGATTAACATGTTTGCTTTTGTGCAAAAAAAGCAGTATTCGTTTGATTTAGTTTCATCATTCCAAACAGAATTAGAAAAAATTGTGATCTCTGAGTGCATTTGAAAAAAAACTGGTGTTCCCTGATTGCATACTCTGACTTCACATGTAACTCTTTAAAATGTTTCCTACTAGCCTACTCTAGGACAGCAGGGACATGTTGGGATGAGGCTCACAAGGGATACTAGTAATCAGGCTTGAAGCTACGTTGGTTATCTCATCATCATGGATAAATAGGCAATGCAAACATGGTAGGATTCCTAGATTATTAAAAAAAGGTTCCACATATCACACATATGCAATTCTTCATCAAACAATAGTCCTTCATTATACTGAATCAAATGTCGACTCAAATTATTTCATGTTGCATACATTTTGTTTATATTTCTGATTTGCCTCCACGGCATCAAAACTTTATTATTTTTAGTGAAGAGTTTAAAATATTACTCACATTGACTTCTTTTCTTTGTGCTTCCAAACTCATTTGATGTTCATGACAGGTATGCAAAGGTTTTCGATCCTGACTTTGACAGTCATAATTTTTCTCATAGGAAATAATTTTCTTGATCCTAGCTTTTCTGAATCTTCAAACCAAATTAGAGTTAACATAAGATGAAAATTTACATCAAACTGGAGAATAGAACCTCGCTCTGATGTTAAACACAAACAAACAGAGGACTGATTGAAAATCAACACATCCTGATGGAATCTTTGTAGCATATGTATTTATGGTTGATTCTTTTTACTTTAGCTAATGTGTTAAGTCATTTCCCTATGAGGGATCTAGATAAGAGATATTACTCATGAAGCTTATGGATATTGTGCAATGAAATAATTTGTATTTAAATTTGCATCAAGGACAAGGACAATTGATACTCACCAGGAAAAATTTCCTTGTCTATTATCTGCAAAAATTGCAATGATAAGATTCATGAATGCTTGCATCGAGCCCTACTGCACACCAACAAATAATTTAAAGCATGAACCCTTGAGGAAATAGTGTTCAATATGCTTACAAAAATCTTTAATATCTAATATTTATGACTAAACAAGACAAGGGTTTTGAATTTTGAAGCATATGTTGCATTTAGAATGAATGTTTTGTGTTTAATCAAGTAGGATTAGTGCAAAAAATAGGTATAATATTTGCATATCGGTGCAGCAACTTGTATGGCTTCAACAAGGTTCTGATCAACATTTTCCTTTCCATTTGTCGTTTTTTCAGCAAACCACTTTAATAAAGCTACCATTACATCTATCAACCATAGCATGTGGTTAAGGATGTGTAAAGAAAATAATTTTAATTTTCAAGCATCAATAATTTCTAGAAGTTCATCAAAGCATGAAATCAACTCAATAACCACACATTAATTGAACCTTTAGATTGAAATATTTCATCGGGTTTTTCTCTCCCTCGTCCGTGTTTCTAACAGATGGGTTTGGCTAAGTTTCAGGGTCCCTTACAGAGACACAAGGAGTTGAATGTTGAAGGAAATTTCATGTGTTCCACGAAACCATGGCGGGCCTCAAAGGACCTGCATATTTCCAAGAGCCATTTCCTCCACACTGTTTCCATTCATAATAAGCATTCACCGCCAATATACAGTCAACAATGTTTGTTGTAGAACCCTACTGTAATCTTTCCTGAAGAAACAATAAGGTTTACAAGGCAGAACAAAAATTTGTTGAAATCAAAGATTCAAATGTAAGCATCCATATGAATATCAACATGATTGGCATGCTCACCTGCTCTTAATGAGAAGCTTCAAAAGTAGGCAACTTCATCTCTTAAGCAGCTACAAGAAAATTTCTACATTCTCAATGACCTGATTAGCAACGACCTGCTAACCAACCCAAGTCAAATAACAGGTTAGAAAAAGAAATTCTGGATTTTCAAGACAATAACAGGTTTTATAAAACATGTGAACATTCCAATGGACATAAATGGTATCCCACCTTAGACACTTCTCCTGGTCACCTTGTTGATAAAATTACATAAAATTATCCCACTTCTAAATAAAATACGAAACTCCTTAGATGGCTCGCATGGCATATCTAGAGATCCAACAATGCTCTTTATACATGTTGTAGCTTGAAACCTTCTATTAGCTGTAAAATATCATACATAACAATAAGTGTACTTAAGGTCAAAACCCTGAAGGTTTCAGTCAAAACAGAACTTATTTCAACCCTAGAAAATAGAGCCCATGTTAAAAAAAATATATAATCTATATGAGAAATTATGATCACACCTCCCAAGCCAGACTGAAAATGTGGGTTTAATAAAGGCATTGAGGTATATGCAACTCAAATCCAAAATCATACATTTCTAGTGAGAAGATCCATTCATATTGATATGGATATACTGGATTATTCTAAAGAAAAGTTATTCAACATAGCAGTTTAAGATCAGTAACTGCACGAAATAACGAGGCCTGAGGGATTGGATGTACTTGTCCACACAAAAATATGAAACCAATAACGAATCACTATACTTGTAGGGAATTTGAGATATCTCTACGAGGGTATTTGTCTTTTTGATCTAAATATGTGAAATCAAGTTGTTATTCAGTGCAACCATGAAAAATCTCAGGGTTAGATCTGTACTTTATAATTAACATCATAACAGAAACATGGCATCAAAAATAGGGGAAATGAGCCTAAAATAAAGCCCAAGTCATCATAAAAAAAATCATCATAAAATCATACATCTTCCCATGCTCTAAGAAATGTCTCTTATGTCTTGAAAATCATATCCATTGTTTAATAAAATGAGCATTGTAAAATTTCTAAAAGATGGTAATCAATAATGAGACAGTCATGGATCAAAAAATGATTAGCATGTTTGCTTTTGTACAGAAAAAGCAGTATTCATTTGATTTAATTTCATCATTCCAAATAGAATCAGAAAAAATTGTGATCTCTAAGTGCATTTGCAAAAAAACTATTGCTCCCTGATTGCATACTCTGACTGCACATGTAACTCTTTAAAATGTTTCCTACTAGACTACTCTAGGATAGCAGGGACATGTTGGGATGAGGCTCACAAGGGATACTAGTAATCAGGCTTGAAGCTATGCTAGTTATCTCATCATCATGGATAAAGAGGCAACACAAACATGGTAGGATTCCTAGATTATTAAAAAAATGTACCACATATCACACATATGCAATTCTTCATCAAATAATAATCCTTCATTATACTGAATCAAATGTCAACTGAAATTATTTCATGATGCATACATTTTGTTTATATTTCTGATTTTCCTCCACAGCATCAAAACTTTATTATTTTTAGTGAAGAGTTTAAAATATTACTCACATTCACTTCTTTTCTTTGTGCTTCCAAAGGCATTTGATGTTCATGACAGGTATGCAAAGGTTTTGGATCCTAACTTTGGCAGTCACCATTTTTCTCATAGGAAACAATTGTCTTGGTCCTAGCTTTTCTGAATCTTCAAACCAAATTAGAGTTAACATAAGATGAAAATTTCCATCAAACTGGAGAAAAGAACCTCACTCTGATCTTAAACACAAACAAATAGAGGACTGAGTGAAAATCAACACATCTTGATGGAATCTTTGTAGCATATGTATTTATGGTTGATTCTTTTTACTTTATCTTAAATGTGTTAAGTCATTTCCCTATGAGGGATCTAGATAAGAGATATTACTCATGAAGCTTATGGATATTGTGCAATGAAATCATTTGTATTTAAATTTGAATTAAGGACAAGGAAAATTGATACTCACTAGGAAAATTTGTCTTGTCTATTCTCTGCAAAAATTGCAATGATAAGATTCATGAATGCTTGCATCGAGCCCTGCTACACACCAACAAAGAATTGAAATCATGAACTCTTAAGGAACTAGTGTTCAATATGCTTACAGAAATATTTAATATCTAATGTGTATGACTGAACAAGACAAGGTTTTGAATTTTGAAGCATATGTTGCATTTAGAATGAATGTTTTGTGTTTAATCGAGTAGGATTAGTGAAAAAAAATAGGTATAATATTTTCATACCGGTGCAGCAGTTTGTATGGCTTCAACAAGGTTATGATCAACATTTTCCTTGCCATTTGTCATTTTTTCAGAAAACCACTTTAATAAAGCTCCCATTACATCTGTCAACCATAACATGTGGTTAAGGATGTGTAAAGCAAATAATTTTAATTTTCAAGCATCAATAGTTTCTAGAAGTTCATCAAAGCATGAAATCAACTCAATAACCACACATTAATTGAACATTTAGATTGAAATATGTCATCAATTTTTTTTCTCCCTCATCCGTGTTTCTAACGAATGGTTTGGCTGAGTTTCAGGGTCCCTTACAGAGACACAAGGAGTTTAATGTTGAAGGAAATTTCCTTTATTTCACGGAACCATGGCGGGCCTCAAAAGACCTGCATATTTCCAAGAGCCATTTCCTCCACATTGTTTCCATTCATAATAATCCTTCAACACCAATATACAGTCAACAATTTTTGTTGTAGAACCCGACTGTAAGCTTTCCTGAAGAAACAATAAGATTCACAAGGCAGAACAAAAACCTGTTGAAATCAAAGATTCAAATGTAAGCATCCATACGAATATCAACATGATTGGCATGCTCACCTGCTCTTAATGAGAAGCTTCAAAAGTAGGCAACTCCATCTCTTAAGCAGCTACAAGAAAATTTCTACATTCTCAACAACCTGATTTGAAACGACCTGCTAACCAGCCCAAGTCAAATAATAGGGTAGAAAAAATAAATTCTAGATTTTCAAGACAATAACGGGTTTTACAAAACATGTGAACATTCCAATGGGCATAAATGGTATCCCACCTTAGACACTACTCTTGGTCACCTTGTTGATAAAATTACATAAAATTATCCCACTTCTAAATAAAATACGAAACTCCTTAGATGGCTCGCATGGCATATCTAGAGATCCAACAATGCTCTTTATACATGTTGTAGCTTGAAACCTTCTATTAGCTGTAAAATATCATACATAACAATAAGTGTACTTAAGGTCAAAACCCTGAAGGTTTCAATCAAAACAAAACTTATTTCAACCCTAGAAAATAGAGCCCATGTTAAACAAAATATATAATATATATGAGAAACTATGATCAAACCTACCAAGCCAGACTGAAAATGTGGGCTTAATAAAAGCATTGAGGTATATGCAACTCAAATGCAAAATCATACATTTATAGTGAGAAGATCCATTCATATTGAAATGGAGATACTGGATTATTCTATAGAAAAGTTATTCAACATAGCAGTTTAAGATCAGTAACTGCATGAAATAACAAGGCCCGAGGGATTGGATGTACTTGTCCACACACAAATATGAAACCAATAATGAATCGTTGTACTTGCAAGGAATTTGAGATATCTATACGAGGTTATTTGTCTTTTTGATCTAAATATGTGAAATCAAGTTGTTATTTAGTGCAACCATGAAAAAGCTCAGGGTTAGATCTGTACATTATAATTAACATCATAACATAAACATAACATAAAAAACAAGGGAAATGAGCCCTAAAATAAAACCCAAGTCATCATTAAAAAAATCATCATAAAATCATAAAATCATACATCTTCCCGTGCTCTAAGCAATGTCTCTTATGTCCTAAAAATCAAATCCATTGTTTAATAAAATGAGCATTGTAAAATTTCTAAAATATGGTAATCAATAATGAGACAGTCATGGATCAAAAAATGATTAACATGTTTGCTTTTGTGCAGAAAAATCAATATTCGTTTGATTTAGTTTCATCATTCCAAAAAGAATCAGAAAAAATTGTGATCTCTGAGTGCATTTGCAAAAAAACTGGTGCTCCCTGATTGCATACTCTAACTGCACATGTAACTCTTTAAAATGTTTCCTACTAGCCTAATCTAGGACAACAGGGACATGTTGGGATGAGGCTCACAAGGGATACTAGTAATCAGGCTTGAAGCTATGCTGGTTATCTCATCATCATGGATATTAAAAAAATGTTCCACATATCACACATATGCAATTCTTCATCAAAAAATAGTCCTTCATTATACTGAAACAAATGTCGACTGAAATTATTTCATGTTGCATACATTTTGTTTATATTTCTGATTTGCCTCCACGGCATCAAAACTTATTATTTTTAGTGAAGATTTTAAAATATTACTCACATTGACTTCTTTTCTTTGTGCTTCCAAAGGCATTTGATGTTCATGACAGGTATGCAAAGGTTTTGGATCTTGACTTTGACAGTCACCATTTTTCTCGTAGGAAATAATTGTCTTGATCCTATCTTTTCTAAATCTTCAAACCAAATTTGAGTTAAAATAAGATGAAAATTGCCATAAAACTGGAGAACAGAACCTCGCTCTGATCTTAAACACAAACAAACAGAGGACTGAGTGAAAATCAACACATCCTGATGGAATCTTTGTAGCATATGTATTTATGGTTGATTCTTTTTACTTTAGCTAATGTGTTAAGTCATTTCCCTATGAGGGATCTAGATAAGAGATATTACTCATGAAGCTTATGGATATTGTGCAATGAAATAATTTATATTTAAATTTGCATCAAGGACAAGGACAATTGATTCTCACCGCAAAAATTTGTCTTGTTTATTCTCTGCAAAAATTACAATGATAAGATTCATGAATGCTTGCATCGAGCCCTGTTGCACACCAACAAAGAATTAAAAGCATGGAATCTTGAGGAACTAGTGTTCAATATGCTTAAAAAAATCTTTAATATCTAATAATACGTGAAAATGTGAAGTTGGGTTACACTTTTAGCCCTTTTTTGAGAAAAAACTTTCATTTTTTTTCGGTTCTTCAACTTTCTGCAAACTATAACAATTTTTTTGTTTATAATTTCATTTTGTGATAAAAATAAAAGTTGTCAGGAATTTTGTTAGCTTTCTATTACTTATTTTTTGGAATTTTTTTATGCATATTTCATATGTCAACTTAGTGTTTCTTTGAGTGTGTTTTTTTTAACAATCAAAGGATTCATAAGAAGTCATGTTAATACGCAATGTTGTATTCTTTGAAAAGTTGTGTTTTTTAGAAAACAAAATGTGTTACAACAATCTAGACAGAGTCTACTTCGGTTTCATCATAGTTACAAAGCCAATGGATGCATATCATAATTACTAGAATTTTTTGAATAGGTCCAATATGAAAAAACTGCATATTTTGAGTATGTTTCGCGACACAAGAAATTTCTTAACATATAAGCTATAAACTAAAAATCTAAAAGCTACCCATTAGAGACGACGGACCAATGTAATGCCCCATAATTTTTTCAATTTTTTTTACAATGTATTTTGGGAGATACAGAATTTTGATTTCACTGAATCACAATGACCCTTGGAAATTGTTTGCACCCGTTTTATTACAAAATTAATTAAAATTAGTAAATATTTATGAAATTCCATAAAAGTTATATTTCCTGAAAGTAGATTCAATTATGAAAATGTTTGTCTTGGTTTTGTCAGTTAATTCAGAATTTTTCATGGAGTTTAATCAGTCCAAAGTTGCAGATTCAGAGCTTGGATCTGCGTAACTAGTGACGCGTTAGTTCGGCCAAAATTTGAAAACAAGTTCGGCTGAACTATTTTTTGCGCAAATGGGCCATTCAGTCTCACGCCTTAATAGTTCGGCAGAACTTTTTTTCAAATTTTGGCCGAAATTCTGCCTTATTTTCTGTCGGCTGGAAAATTTTGCGGAGCCCTTCCAAAAAAACATTTCGCGACAATATAAATTGCCGCGAAATCATTCATAATTTTCACACATTTCACACATTTGGTCTGATTTTACAAAGGTCTTGGTTTCGGTTTAAATACTTTTCTTGGAGATTTGGGTTTAAGGACATTTCTTGGAGGCGGTCTGATTTTGCAAAGAATTGTTTTGGGTTTAAGGACTTTTCTTGGAAGACATTTCTTGGAGGCAGTCTGATTTTGCAAAGAATTGTTTTGAGTTTAAGGAATTTTCTTGGACGTACATTCAAAGGAAATTTCTTGGAGGTGTGTGATACATTTTTTTGGATGTTTTTTTTCTTCAATTTTTTTGAAAGTATATATTTGGGCTTAATTTCGAATTCTTGGAGGCGGTCTGATTTTGCAAAGAATTGTTTTGGGTTTAAAGACTTTTCTTGGAGGACATTTCTTGGAGGCGGCCTGATTTTGCAAAGAATTGTTTTGGGTTTAAGGAATTTTCTTGGACGTACATTCAAAGGACATTTCTTGGAGGTATGTAATGCATTTTTTTGGATATTTTTTGTGCTTCGTTTTTTTTGAAAGTATGGATTTGGGCTTAATTTCGAAAAGACATTTTCTGGAAATATTTTTTGAAGTATTTTTTTAAAGTGACGCTTTTTTTTTAAGTTGGAGGCATTTTTTGAAGTGACATTTTTTTAGAGTACGTGTTTTGAGTTGACGTAAATCTTTTGAGCTTCGTTTCATTTTTATAAGACATTTTTTTCTCAGATTTTTTGAAGTAAGTGTTTTGGATTGGAGTATGTATTTTTTGAAAAAATTTTAAAATGAGTTTTTTTTAAATTAAATATTTTGTGATGCTTTTTCTAATTGAGTTATTGTCTAAATTTTTGAAGGAAATTTTTTGAACTTCATACTCTATTATAATGGGAAATCGAAGGAATTGTGCGAGAAAATATGATCAAAAAAGAGACCCTGAGGAACGTAGAGAAGAGACGATACAAAATCGCAAAAGAAAGATAGAAGCACTCTCAAATATTGAAGGGGAAAATCAACCTCAATTAGAAATTGAAGCAGGTATGTAAATGTAAATATTATGATCTATTGATATATTTAAAATTTTCCTAGTGTAAAATGTGAAGCTTAATTTTTATTTGTTGAACTAATTTGAAAAATATTTTGCAATGTAAACAGAGAGAGATATTCCTCAAAACATTGATGATGAGATACAAAATTTTGAAAGAGAAAGTGAAAGAGATATTGAACCAATGATTGAAGATGGTGAAAATATTGAAAGAAATTCAAGTGAAGAAATTGAATCACAAGGTATGTACATATGTGTATATATATATATATATATTGAACACATGCACATATTATTGAAATTATACATATATTTATTAATTTCGTTATTTATTGAATATGTAAACTTATTATGTACTATTTATTCGAATATGTACAGATGAAATCAGTGTCGATGATGAGATGTTAGAAAATGTTGACACTCACACATATGGAGATAAAAAAACCTGACCATTATATACGATATCGTGTTAACCGCATTTTTGAAACGTATTTCATAAAGGAGCAGGTGACAGTTCAAGCTCAAATGTTTAAAGGTCTCCTATCATTAAGGAAATTAAAAAAATCTACGACACTACTGGGTATTCGAAAATTAACCAAAGATAAAAAAAAATGAAGGAAAATGTGATACAAAATATAAGTAGTGCTATAAATTCAATTAGGAGATCTAGACATAAAAATGTTTCAATTGTACGTAGAGGAATACATATGGCAGTGATTTCATCAAGTACTAAAGAGAATCGTTTGGTAACATCTATGGCATGAGCATTAGGAACGTCACGAAAAACTTTGCAAAAACATCGGAAATTTCGGCTACAAATAGATGTAAATGATGAACTCGCTTGTTGGAGAGCTATTTGTAGGCAACCATACAAAGATAGACTTGGAGAAAATGTTAAAAAAATAATATATGAATATTGGAAGAACAATTCGCGTGTTTCGCCAACTGCAAGGCATGTGATGCGAAGAATAATAGCACGAAATCAGTACGAAGAACATGAAAAATATTTCTTGGAAACCACTCAGATAGAGTTATTCAAAAAGTTCAAAGAAGAGAATCGTCAAATTCATGTTTCACTCAGTGCTTTTGTTCAACAAAAACCATGGTATGTAAAACCTATCACCGTACACGACACTTGTTGTTGCCGTTATCATGTGGAATTTGAGTTATATTATGACACATTCCTTGATTTAGGTAGAACATTATGGAAGGATTCACCTCCTCCTTCCACTATCCATGATTTCATATCTCAAATTCTATGTGAAAGAGAAAGCGATGAACTATTTTACAAAAAGAAATGTGTTGGTGGTAAAAAATGTGACGATTGTGGAAATTTGACTAAATTTCAAAACAAATATCATACTAATATAAATGATCAATCATTGTCCAACATGAAAGTGAAATGGAAGATATATGAATATATCCATACATCGATTCAAGGTGCAAATAGTGTTAAAATAATTGAATTACGAGAAGACGAAATTTTTGTGATAGACTTTTTGAGAAAGTTTGAGGCAGAAATTTACAAAAACACCAAGCATTACCATAGAGCTCGATGGCAAGACTTGCAATTAAAAAATCTCATGTTCCACCAGGGACCATTTTGTCAGTGATTGATTTTGCAGAAAACTACACATTTGTTCCACAAAAAGAAATTCAGAGTGAATACTATCATTCTGACCAAGTCTCCATGCTCGTCCATATTCTATATAGACATGCTGAACAAAACGTCAATCATATAGAAAGCACGGGTGAAAATGGACATATCATTAAAGAATAACAATTTTATATCAGTGACGATCGTGTACATGATACATATTTTGTACAACATTGTTTTGGAAAAATTTATGATTCCTTGAAAAATCGTGGAATAACATTCAATGAACATTGGATATGGTCAAACGGATGCGCGGGTCAATTCAAATATGCATGGTCATTCTTTTGGTTGTGTTGTATTCATAAGAAAACATGCATTAAACATTGTTGGAATTTATTTGAGACTGGCCATGGAAAAGAAGAACATGACAGTGTAGGGCATGCATAAAACGAGCACTTCGAAGATATCAAATGAACCCCTATGCAAGCCGACTTGTGGACGCGAAAGAAGTTTTTCAATGGTGCATCGCTTCTCTAAACCATGAGACTAACCCATCAAGGGAAGTGCGAAGGTACATTCAATTTAATTTTTATTGGAAATCTAATTTTATCGTGCAATGATTATCTTTGATTGTATTTTGATATCATATTTACATTCTTCTTTGAATTTTCCATATAAAGGTTTTTCTGGCATATTGGGATCGAAGATGTAGTTAGATCAATTGGAAATGACGTTGAAACAATAAAAGGGACTCAAAAATTGCATTCAATTAAAACAAATTCGTCTAGAAATGTGTTTGCATTGGATAAAAGAAAATATTCTTGTTTTTGTCATGTTTGCATAGACAACACAAAATCCAATGACGTTTGTGAAAACAATATGTATGTAAACGATTGGAAACATACAGAGCTAAATACAAAGGGCAAAATGTCTGTTGCAATGTTTGAAGAAATGCAATCAGAGGAAACTACAATATCATCCGATGGTGATCGAGTTTCTGATCTTGTTAGAGAAGGTAACAATTGAATTGCTTTCTAATGATTTAAAGATCTAGAAATAAATCTACTTTGAATACTATGAACCTGATTTCATAATTTTTCAATATAGTCACTTGGTGTGTGCAGCACGCATAAAGTTCATAAAGGTTCAATCAAAGAAAAAAACGAAAATTAAGAAATGGAAAATGTCAAAATCCGATCATGAACGAATTATTGAAGATGGCATTCCATTGGAATTTTTTGATTGAACTTCCCAACAATTTATTCTCTTTGGATTAAATGTGTTTTAGAACTTCCAGTACTCAACTAAAAATTGAGATGCTTATGTTATATGTGCAAGTGTTTGCACATGTACAAATTGTTTTGGTACATGCACGTACTCTAGTATCAACTGAAAGTAGCTTTTCTATACATGTGCATTGATGAAAAATGTTATATATATATATATATATATATATATATATATATATATATATATATATATATATATATATATATATATATATATATATATATATATGTTCTAGAATGAAATTAATTCTTCAAGTAGTTTTACTATGTGCATTGATGAAAAATGTTGAACGTACTGGATACATACACGAACTGAATACATGTCCAGTTTTTAGATCAAAACATTTAACATTATATCAAAACATTTAACATTTAACATTAAATCAAAATTAAAGGGATTTACATATAACTACTTCTTTACTCTTTTTGATTAAATCAAAACAATATTTCACATGAGAGTCTTCCATAGGCCAAATGTAGACCGAAACCATCCAAAACTTAGAAAAGGGAACCTGAAAAGGGGGTCTGAATCAAAAAAATAGAAAAGGGGTTGCCCATAACCAGGAAAATAGCCCAGAAGATGCTGCCCAATATCGAGAAACCAGCAGACATAGAGTGTTCAGAAGCACAGTGATTTCAAAACTTGACAAAAGTTCAAAAAAGCTAAAGAGGACCTGACATCCAGCTAGCTATCGATGTGTGTAGGAGAATTCTCCTCCACAATTGGACAAATTTAGTCCTACAGATCATCATCTACTCCCTTGGAGTGCTGGGAGAAGCTCTCCAAAGTGGAAGAGGAGCCAGATGCGTCTTTGAGCTTTTTCTCCACACAGGCTGAGTTGTCGTTGCTTGCGCCATCTCTGTTGGAGCTCGTCGAGCCTGATTTGACTGGAAGAGCTTCTGACTTCCTGGTGTCTTGGGGCTGATGGGTTGGGATGGTGGACTTTCTCTGCCACTTCCTGGGACCAGAGGCACCTTCATCTTGCGGCTCCTCCTAAAAAAAGATGGAAATGGTCGCCATAATTCGAGGTCTGACCATAGCGCTAGTGAAGTGAAATTGTGCAACACTGCTTGCCAGAGGAGGGTGTTTGCCTGTTTCATGGATTTAAAGAGACGGGCGAGAGCCAGCATTCCTGCCCCCTACACCCCTACCCCCACCTCCCCTTCTGCAACGCATCCGATGTCTACGCGTGGGAGCCTTCCATAGGCCAAATGTAGATTGAAACCATCCAAAACTTAGATCAAAACATTTAACATTATATCAAAACATTTAAAACATTTAACATTAAATCTTAATTAAAGGGATTTACATTAAATGTAGATTAAAATGGTATCCAAAACTTAGTTTTAAAAACTTTTTGATTATATCACAACATTACTTCACATGATTAATGTACTTCAACCATCCAAAACTTGGGTTTTAAAATTTTTTTGATTATATCACAACATTACTTGACATGCCATCCAATTGTAGTTCAACTATCCAATAAAAAAATTTAATATTATATCACATGTGCCAAATGTAGATTGAAACCATCCAAAACTTAAGTTTTAAAAACTTTTTGATTATATATCGTGCAACATTACTTCACATGCCATGCCAATTATAGTTCAACTATCCAATAGAAACATTTAACATTATATCACATGTGCCAAATGTAGATTGAAACCATCCAAAATTTGAGTTTTAAAATCTTTTTGATTATATCATACATAACATTACTTCACGTGCCATGCCAATTATAGTTCAACTATCCAATAAAAACATTTAACATTATATCACATGCCAATTTTAGATTGAAACCATCCAAAACTTAACTTTTAATTTAACAAAAAATTATAGATCACAACATTACTTCACATGCCAAATGTACTTCAAGCATCCAAAACTTAAATTAAAAAAAAAAAAAAAAAAAAGTATAACACATCATTACATAACATGCCAAATGTAGTTAAGAATAAAAACAAAAGTTTAATTTTAAAAACAAAACAAATTATAACACATCATTCAAAAGCAAAACATTAATTTATAGAAGCAAAACATTAATTTATAGATGACAACATTACTAGTAGTTCAATTATCCAAAACTTAAAAGTTTTAAAAACCAAACAAATTATATAACAACATTACTTCACATTCACATGCCAAAAGTACTAAAACCATCCAAAACTTAACTTTTTGGAACAAAACAAATTATATTAACACTGTAATAAAATATGTCCAAAAATTGTAGATCTCACAAGTATCAAACTGTATCAAGTTATATATATATATATATATATATATATATATGATAGTGCATCTAGATTATATATAAAAAAGTAAATTTAAGACTATCTAAATCTTGAAATCAAATCTACAAATCATGTCCATCAAATAGAGATGGATGTAGCGTCTTTCCTATCAGGGTCTCAATCCGCGCACTATCATGCGAAGCATGGGAAACCTGTACACAATGCACATGTACTTGAACATTAAAATTTGATGTTTTAAAAATGAGTGAGAATATATATAGAACTTCATGTAAAAAATAAAATATAAAAAAAAATCATGCAATACCTCATGAGGTTCCCTCTCCATTTGTTCACCTGCTACAAGTCCCCCCCCATGGGAACATCTGCAACTGTAAACTGTACAATATACATGTACAGTTATATATATATATATATATAGATATTAAAAAATTTCAAATTAAAATGCACGTGTACATATATAAACTTATTTTCAATAATATTAAAAAAAAAGTTAGACAACTTGTTAAAATGGTTGAAATGGTGTGGATGTTCCTATCTTCGTCGCTAGAGTCCGTGGATTAAAGAAATCTTCTATAGGAACCTAAAATTCAAAATTTTAAAAGTATAAAATAACTCAAGATCAAGATCTCAATTTATTAAATAAACAACAATTTATAAATTATAACTAAATTAAAAACAACACACACACACACACACACACACACACACATAAGTGAAAAATTGAATACTTCTGCAGGTGAATTTGGGACATCTCCTAAGAGAGGCTCCAAATGAAAATCTCCAAGAACCTAAAATTCAAAAAATTTAAAATAACTCAAGATATAGATATATATATCTCAATTTTTAATGGAACTTTTTGAGGTGGAATATATATATATATATAACTTAAACATAAATTTTAAAAGTGAAAAATTTTCCATACTTGTTGTGGATGTGGCACATCTCCTAAGGAAGTAGAAGGTACATCTCCCAAGGAAGAAGAAGGTACCACCATCCCAAAAACATTGGACGGAATCGGAATATGTTAAAACATTTTATCATTATATATGCATACATTTACATGTGTGCAAAATTATTTATTTTAAAAATATCACTTAAAAAACACTAACATTTTCCAACATATCTTGATGGTGAGACCCATCTGCATTGTTTGAACCAAAGGTCCCAAACGTGATATTAAAATTTTCATCACTCATCATGCGTGACAACTGCAAATGGTGTTTTAACATATAATGATACATTTTTGTTTGATTAATGTACATACAAATAAATGTATACATGTACATACACATGTATTTATTACAAATTGTACACATGTATACATGTTAAAATAATTGAACCCTAAGGTCATTAACACATATCGTTCCTGTGCCCTCTTCCTCATGAAGAATTAGGTCGTGAAAACCATTGCGACAATTCTTTGCATATATTCAGAGATCTTCAACATTCATATTGTCAACCTCTTCATCTGTACAATACACAAAATTGACGCGTGCATTTTCACGTGCTCTTTGTCGATTTAGACAAACATCGACTCCACCCAATCCACTGTAAACATTGTCGATCATGACATCCCTTGCTTCTCGACTTATTTGAGAAGTCGCATCCATCTCTGACTGCAGAGTTTTGACCCGAAAAGGTCGACTCACCAATGGCGGCTCAGGGCGAGGCAACTCCACATATCGCTTAGCGCCCTTATGGTCATTCAATCGACCTTTCCCTGGACCAAAAAATTCTGACGTAAGGTCATTGTAGTTGGGTTTCATATTCAAAAAAATTATGTGTAAAACAATTGTGAAAAATAAACAGGAACCTCGTCGTTCCATGGGAGCCTTCCATAGGCCGCAAGGTGCCTATCATACAAATAGTGAGCTATATTTGGGTGCTTGAAATATCGCACCTTCAGCATTTTTCTTTTTGGCCCTTCCTTGAAATTAAACATTGACTTTGCCATATCTTTTGTAACTCTTTGTTTTAAATCCTCCCATTTATCGGGACCCATTACTGTTTCCTTTCTCTTTCTCATCACTTCTACAAATGTATCAGTCGTTGGCCCAAGATTTTTGTACACATTTACAATTTTTCCCAATGAATGTGTAACTATTTCGAGGCTTTGTCGACTCTTAGCAGGTAGAGTCAAAGCCATGAGATCTCTCCACAATTTTGCATGAAGTTGTTGACACCTTTGTAAGGTGCATTGCGCCATGTTTCTTTCCCATGGTATATCAGAAATGTCGGCCGGATAAGTTGTGGTGGGTAGACAACCTTCTTCTTGAATGTAGCGTTCTTCCCTGTGTCTATTTTGACCAATATTTGAAATATTTTCAGCCTCTGCATCAATATATATATATAATTTTGTATATTAGAAAAAACACATGTAAACAAATTTGTACAAATTCAATGAAAAAAATATTGAAATTAATGGCAACCTCGACGTGGTTGGTTAGCATCTTCTCCACCCTGAAACTGTTGAGACCCAGAACGACCCTGCTGAGAACCAGACCTAGAACGACCCTGCTTAGAACCAGCACCACCAGCTGTTGATTGGCCTCCAGGGGAATAAATATCACCACCTTCACGCAACCTTCTACCACTCATTGATGGCCCTCTAAGGGGATTTGAAACACCACCAACCTCTCGAGACGAGAGAGAAGCTTCATAAACAAATACGAATTTATAATCAATTGAAAAATAGATTCATGTGTACATATAAATACATGTACATATTCATTTATTAAATTGCGTGAACCATACCACGACTGGGTGAACCATGGGCATGCTCCATGGATGGAGTAGATACCCTTCTCCTCTTAGCTCCTAAAAAATAAAAAATGAAACTTATTAACAACTTATTTAACTCACAAATTTAATAAAAAATCAATTCCATATGTACACACATGTATGGAGATTTAAGATTATATTTAAATACCATGAACATCCCCCAATATTTGATCCCCCATATGGGATTCTGTTGATCTTCGTCGTTCATCCTCCATGATATATATATCTATTGGTGGACATTTACACAAAATAAATTTCAGAGAATTAATGTAATTTAGTGTACACAAATTATGTAGAACACAACTTTCAAAGCACTAATTGATGTGTGAAACTCAATTTAAGAAAAAAAAAAATTATAAAAATGATAACTTCACCAAATTGCGCTTTACATGGTGGGAGCACACTTGGTATAAAATTGAAAAAAACACATGGTCATTAAAAAAGAAGTGAAACTGCATTTAAACAAACTCCATTTAAACAAAAATTTGTTGAAGTCCCCGCATTTTAATTTTATAAAAATGTGAAGTTCACCAAGTTGTGCTTTACATGGTGTGGTGGGAGCACACTTGGTATATAATTGAAAAAAGAACATGGTCATTAAAAAATACGCATTTATAAGTACACAACACACACATATCCAAGATATGTTTCAATGTCCATCAATAAATTTTGAAGGAGAGCGTCTCAACACTAATTCATCTTTGAGAGATGAATCTTGAATTTTTGAAGAAGAGCATCTCAAAACCAATTCATCTTTTAGAGACGAATCTTGAATTGGCATTGCTCTGTGTAATTCTAATTCATATTTGATATATGAATCCTGAATTGGCATTGCCCCACGCAATAGATCAGCAAACATCTTATTCACATTTGTACAATGCCTTATACTAAAAAATTGAAATTGGCTAACAATATTGTTTGCTATTCCATGCAGTTCTTTTAGCCTCTCCTTCTTAACTTGGCACACGCCATTCATCTGGTTGCACACAAGTTCAGAATTGGTGAAAACTACAATTCCATTTTATCCATACTCCATCGTTGTTCCCAAGCCTTCTATCAATCCAATATAATATGCCTCGTTGTTCGTTGTTCTTCTCGGTATATTCATTTTCCTTTGGACGACTTTGCTAGTAACAATATTGGAAAGCACATATGTAATCATTGATTTCCCTGGATTGGGATAGCAAGAAACTTCTATGCATAATTTCCATTTTTCAACGGTATTTAATGGTTTTCTTATCGCTGAAAAAAAAAAAAAAAAAACAAATTCAATAAAAAATAAATTGACATTTATTGCAAATGCATGCGAGAAATGACACAAGATCATGAGGTAAATAACATGTGCATGGTTTATCTTAAAGTTTGACTTAAAAATTTTATGGTCTAGAATTCACATCTAAAATTAATGGGAGGAAGCCTTTAGTTTGTGGGAGAAATGACACATGTACACAGTTTACCTTAAAGTGGTTGTGTTTTATGGATATTAAAATGAAGAACTTCTATTTAGATCTATTCCAGAGATTGACTGTAGGGGCATTTACTAGATATGTCACCTTCCATAAAAGATGAGATCCAAAGGCTACCTGGCCCTTTACAGACTCTGCCTATAAAACTTGTAGAAGTTAAGAAATTTACATTGACAAATTTACTTGTGAGAAATTTACATCGACAACATATAGAGATTCAACTAGGCTTGTGAAAAGTACAAGTGGACAATGTATAATTCTACTTAGAAGAGTCTTTGGTTTAATGGTTAAGCAAGAAAGAGTCGTTACTTTCTCTATCTAGAGTAGAAGTGGAATACATAGTAGTTACTTATTTTTTAGTGTTTTGGATGAAATGGGCTCTACAAGATATTAAGGTAAGATAAATTTCTTTTTGAGTGTTTTGGATGAAACGGTCTCTACAAGATATTAAGGTAAATCTATATATCTATTAAGTGTTTCAATAGAAGTGTAATAATAATTTCAAAAATAAAATATTCTACTTCCTTCAATCACTATTTACATATCATCATAAAGTACTACTTCCTCACACAACAAGTCTTTGATAATTTAGTGAAGATTGAATACATACCCACAAAGCCTCTTGTTAGAGAAGTATTTGAATATGTGAGAAACAAATTAGGAATATTTCTTGTAAATTATCTTGTTAGAGAACCATTTGAACATGTGAGAAACAAATTAGGGATAGTTCTTGTAAATTATTATCACTTATTTGACTTCAAAAGAAGAGCTTATGAAATTGAGTGCAATATCTATGTGGGAGAGTACACAATATCTAAGGAGGAGAATACAATATATTTGACTTCAAAAGAAGAGCCTATGAAATTGAGTGCAATATCTATGTGGGAGAGTGCACAATATCTAAGGGGGAGAATAGATATAAGGAAGGAATAAAAAGAGTAACAAAAAGCATATGATTGTGTCAATAATTTGAAGTAGTCAAGAAAGATAACAAAGGACCATCAAAATTGAGTGCAATATCTATATGATATCTATATGATCAAGTGTCAATAATTTGAAGTAAAGAAAGATAACAAAGGACCTTCAAAATTGAGTGCAATATCTATATGGTTGTGTCAATAATTTGATAATTTGAATTAGTCAAGAAAGATAACAAAGGACCATCGAAATTGAGTGCAATATCTATGTGGGAGAGTACACAATATCTAAGGGGGAGAATACAATATAAGGAAGGAATAAAAAAAGTAACAAGAAGCATATGATTGTGCCAATAATTTTAAGTAGTCAAGAAAGATAACAAAGTAGTCAAGAAAGATAACAAAGGACCATCATCAAATTCAAATTGAAAGATCAAGTAGTCTTCTTCATGAAGAAGAAGCATTAACTAGGTTCATCATTTAAAGAGTTCATTTTTTAATGAAAAAATTTATGAAAAAAAATAAGTACATACATGTACATGTATAATTTATATAAACATGTAAATAAATATTCTCAAATGTACATGGTAGTATTATAAATTTTCATATCTAATTAATAGATGTTGAAGATGAGTCTAGCTCATTCTTTATTGGCATTATCATAACATTCTCAAAAGCTCCTCCTGAATCTAAAAATGAATATGGAATGAATCATTGTACATTATTATAAATATTGTATTTAAATGACATTTGATCTATGAATAATATGGAATAAATGAATATGGAATGAATCATTGTACATTATTATAAATATTGTATTTAAATGACATTTGATCTATGAATAATATGGAATGAATCATTGTACATTATTATAAATGTTGTATTTAAATGACATTTGATCTATGAATAATATGGAATGAATCATTGTACATTATGATAAATCTTGTATTTAAATGACATTTGATCTATGAATAAAAAATAAAATGGGATCATCTCTTCATATATATATATCTGTGTAAGAGAGAAATAAAAAGAAAAGGTAATTCCACCAAGCCTAAAGGAGCATGTCCTAATACATTAAATTATGTTTGGTTTCTAGAAGCATTAATCATGAAGAGTCATGAGATCCACATTTCGACCATACTATTTGCAATTTAAAGGAGCATGTCCTAATACATTATTATGTTTGGTTTCTAGAAGCATTAATCCTGAAGAGTCATGAGATCCACATTTCCAAAATACTATTTGCAAGTTCACATTTCCATCATGTTATTTGCAAGTTCTATATGAAGATATGTAGTTTAATAACTAATTAGCAAGTTGTGATGTCCTAATACATTATTATTTTTTGTTTCCATCATACTATTTGCAAGTTCTATATGAAGATATGTAGTCTAATAACTAATTAGCAAGTTGTGATGTCCTAATAAATTATTATGTTTGGTTTCCATCATACTATTTTCAAGTTCTATATGGAGATACGTAGTCTAATAAATATACAGTATAGCCCATATAACATATAACGGCCTTTGACAGTATGAGAAAAGAGTCAAAAAACAGAGAGGCCTCCCAACAGAGTTCCACCTGTTCATCAAGGTAAGCAACATAATATCGGAAGTGAAACAGTGACACCACTGAACATATGTGAATTTAGAATGATTTCAACTCTTTTGTCAAAGGAGAAAAAACCATGTTTCATATATTGATAACAATTCATATACAAAATCCTCTTGATATACCCATAACAGGTTATCAAGTATAAAAGATAAAATTCTGCCTCATACAGAAATACATCCGAAAAAGACAATATGTAGTCACATTACAGCAGTAGATCATTCTAGTTCAATCATTCTTCTTGTAAAAAAAAGTTCCTTTCACCCTCATATGCCTAATTATGGTTGTTTAGCTACAGTCTATCCACACCATGAGCAATTACAAAAAATAGTAAAGGTTGCACATTCCAGCGTTGAGGAATCAAGAGAAAGCTCAATAACGGCATAAGATTAATAGTGGTGGTAAACTTCCATGCACAGGTGGAGAATCAGCTAGAGCGGATGAAATTGATGGATCCATAGGAACAGTAACAACTGCAACAACCAAATGCATATCATACTACCAGAAATTCAACATACACCTTACAACAAAAGGTAATGAAATTTAAAGCATAATTATGGTTGTTTAGCTACAGTCTATCCACACCATGAGTGATTGCAAAAAATACTAAAGGTTGCACATTCCAGCGTTGAGGAATCGAGAGAAGGATCAGTAACAACATAAGCTTAACAGGGGTGGTAAACTTCCATGCACAAGTGGAGAATCAGCTAGAGCAAATGAAATTTATGGATCCACAGGAACAGTAACAACTGCAGCAACCGAATGCATATCATACTACCAGAAATTCAACATACACCTTACAACAAAAGGTAATGAAATTTAAAGCATAATTATGTCCGTTTAGCTATAGTCTATCCACACCATGAGTGATTACAAAAAATACTAAAGGTTGCACATTCTAGCGTTGAGGAATCGAGAGAAGGCTCAGTAACGGCATAAGCTTAACAAGGGTGGTAAACTTCCATGCACAGGTGGAGAATCCCGATTGTTCAGATAATAAAATTGGTTCTATTAGAGACAGGTCGTATTGATGACCAAGAAAACTCTGGGGAAGAGGCAAGCTTCACCTTTGCTGTTTCTCCCATTAAGCCCAGCCTCGGTAGAAGTGGGTAGCGGCACTGAGTGGACGGTCTATCCACCCCTAAGTGGTATTACCAATCATTCCGGAGGAGCTGTTGATCCAGCGATTTCTAGTCTTGATAGATTATTGGCTGACCGAGGCTAGCAATGAACTTATGGTGGGCACTTAATGAGAATCCATATTGGCTGTGTATGGCAAGGGGAACCCTCTGACAATGTGACTGGGATATATGGGCTAATTGACCGGCTAGCGACATCTTGGGTGCAATAATAACCAAGGAGCTCGACCGGGAGAGGAACTTTAGTTGCTCTCCAACTGTCTTAGTGCATGTCGTAACACGCTAAGAATCAACTACAGCAGATGAAATTGATGGATCCACAGGAACAACAAGAATTTTTTCACATTGTTAATCAACTAATCGACATTTCTGGGAATGGTTTTGTTAGCCTGTTGACTGAATCTGGGCAGACCAAGGATGATCTCAAGCTACCTACTCATGACCAGCTGGTGGCACAGATCAAGGGAAAGACCATTGTCATTACCGAAAGACCATTCTTATCCATCAAAAAACACAAAAACAGCTATACACTGAGACAACGTTCCATAGCTAAAAACGTTTAATTTTACTTAGTTTGCAATCATAAAACAGAGATGAGCCAAATAAACCCAGAATTACATTTCAATGTTGAAGGAAATTTCCTTTGTTTCACGGAACCATGGCGGGCCTCAAAGGACCTGCATATTTCCAAGAGCCATTTCCTCCACACTGTTTCCATTCATAATAATCCTTCAGCGCCAATATACCGTCAACATGTTTGTTGTAGAACCCGACTGTAAGCTTTCCTGAAGAAACAATAAGATTCACAAGGCAGAACAAAAACTTGTTGAAATCAAAGATTCAAATGTAAGCATCCATATGAATATCAACATGATTGGAATGCTCACCTACTCTTAATTAGAAGCTTCAAAAGTAGGCAAATTAACCTCTTAAGCAACTACAAGAAAATTTCTACATTCTCAAGGACCTAATTAGCAACAACCTGCTAACCAGCCCAAGTCAAATAACAGGGTAGAAAAAGAAATTCTGGATTTTCAAGACAAAAACAGGTTTTATAAAACATGTGAACATTCCAATGGGCATAAATGGTATCCCACCTTAGACACTGCTCCTGGTCACCTTGTTGAGAAAATTACATAAAATGATCCCACTTCTAAATAAAACACGAAACTCCTTAGATGGCTCACATGGCATATCTAGAGATCCAAAAATGCTCTTTATACATGTTGTAGCTTGAAACCTTCTATTAGTTGTAAAATATCATACATAACAATAAGTGTACTTAAGGTCAAAACCCTGAAGGTTTCTGTCAAAACATAACTTATTTCAACCCTAGAAATTAGAGTCCATGTTAAACAAAATATATAATCTATACGAGAAACTATGATCAAACCTCCCAAGCCATACTATAAATGTGGGTTTAATAAAAGTATTGAGGTATATGCAACTCAAATCCAAAATCATACATTTCTAGTGAGAATATCCATTCATATTGATATGGAGATACTGGATTATTCTAAAGAAAATTTATTCAACATAGCAGTTTAAGATCAGTAACTGCACGAAATAACGAGGCCCGAGGGATTAGATGTACTTGTCCACACACAAATACGAAATCAATAACGAATCACTATACTTGCAGGGAATTTGAGATATCTATATGAGGGTATTTGTCTTTTTGATCTAAATATGTCAAATCAAGTTGTTATTCAATGCAACCATGAAAAATCTCAGGGTTAGATCTGTACTTTATAATTAACATCATAACATAAACATAGCATCAAAAATAGGGGAAATGAGCCCTAAAATAAAGCCCAAGTCATCATAAAAAAAATTCATCATAAAATCATAAAATCATACATCTTCCCGTGCTCTAAGCAATGTCTCTTATGTCCTGAAAATCATATCCATTGTTTAATAAAATGAGCATTGTAAAATTTCTAAAAGATGGTAATCAGTAATGAGACAATCATGGATCACAAAATGATTAACATGTTTTCTTTTATGCAGAAAAAATAGTATTCGTTTGATTTAGTTTCATCATTCCAAACATAATCAGAAAAAATTGTGATCTCTGAGTGCATTTGCAAAAAAATTAGTGCTCCCTGATTGCATACTCTGACTACACATGTAACTCTTTAAAAATTTTCCTACTTGCCTACTCTAGGACAGCAGGGACATGTTGGGATGAGGCTCACAAAGGATACTATTAATCAGGCTTGAAGCTACACTGGTTATCTCATCATCATGGATAAAGAGGCAATGCAAACATGGTATGATTCCTAGATTATTAAAAAAATGTTCCACATATCACACATATGCAATTATTCATCAAACAATAGTCCTTCATTATACTAAATCAAATGTCGACTGAAATTATTTCATGCTGCATACATTTTGTTTATATTTCTGATTTCCCCCCATGACATCAAAACTTTATTATTTCTGGTGAAGAGTTTAAAATATTACTCACATTCACTTCTTTTCTTTGTGCTTCTAAAGGAATTTGATGTTCATGACATGTATGCAAAGGTTTTGGATCCTGACTTTAACAGTCACCATTTTTCTCGTAGGAAATAATTGGCTTGATCCTAGCTTTTCTGAATCTTCAAACCAAATTATAGTTAAGATAAGATGAAAATTGCCATCAAAATGGAGAATAGAACCTCACTCTGATCTTAAACACAAACAAACAGAGGACTGAGTGAAAATCAACACATCCTAATGGAATCTTTGTAGCATATGTATTTATGGTTGATTCTGTTTACTTTAGCCAATGTGTTAAGTCATTTCCCTATGAGGGATCTAGATAATAGATATTACTCATGAAGCTTATGGATATTTTGCAATGAAATCATTTGTATTTCAATTTGCATCAAGGATAAGGACAATTGATACTCACTAGGAAAATTTGTCTTGTCTATTCTCTGTAAAAATTTGCAATGATAAGATTCATGAATGCTTGCATCGAGCCCTGTTGCACACCAACAAAGAATTAAAAGCATGAATTCTTGAGGAACTAGTGTTCAATATGCTTACAGAAATCTTTAATATCTAATATGTATGAATAAACAAGACAAGGGTTTTGACTTTTGAAGCATATATTGCATTAGAATGAATGTTTTGTGCTTAATCGAGTGTGATTAGTGCAAAAGAATAGGTATGATATTTGCATACCAGTGCAGCAGTTTGTATGGCTTCAACAAGGTTCTGATCAACATTTTCCTTGCCATTTGTCATTTTTCAGCAAACCACTTTAATAAATCTCCCAATACATCTGTCAACCATAGCATGTGGTTAAGGATGTGTAAATAAAAGAATTTATAATTTTCAAGCATCAATAGTTTCTAGAACTTCAAAGCATGAACTCAACTCAATAACCACTCATTAATTGAACCTTTAGATTGAAATATGTCATTGAGTCATTTTTCTCCCTCATTAATGTTTCTAACGGAAGGTTTTGGTTGAGTTTCAGGGTCCCTTACAGAGACACAACGAGTTGAATGTTGACAGAAATTTCTTGTGTTTCACGGAACCATGGCGGGCCTCAAAGGGCCTGCATATTTCCAAGATCCATTTCCTCCCCATCGTTTCCATTCATAATAAGCCTTCAGTACCAATATACATTCAACAATATGTTTTGTAGAACACGAGTGCAAACTTACCTGAGGAAACAATAAGATTCACAAGGCAGAACAAAAACTTGTTGAAATAAAAGATTCAAATGTAAGCATCCATACGAATATCAACGTGATTGGCATGCTCAACTGCTCTTAATGAAAAGCTTCAAAAGTAGGCAACTTCATCTCTTAAGCAGCTGCAAGAAAATTTATACATTCTCAACTACCTGATTTGCAATGACCTGCTAACCAGCCCAAGTAAAAAACTAGGGTATAAAAATAAATGTTGGATTTCAAGACAATAACAGGTTTTATAAAACATGTGAACATTCCAATAGGCATAAATGGTATCCCACCTTAGACAGTGCTCTTGGTCACCTTGTTGATAAAATTACATAAAATGGTACCACTTCTCAAGCAAATACGAAACTCCTTAGATGGCTCGCATGGCATATCTAGAGATCCAGCAATGCTCTTTATAAATTTTGTAGCTTGAAACCTCCTATTAGCTGTAAAATATCATACATAAAAATAAGTGTAGTTAAGGTCAAAACCCTGAAGGTTTCAGTAAAAATAGAACTTATTTCAACCCTAGAAAATAGAGCCCATGTTAAACAAAATATATAATATTTATGAGAAACTATGATCAAACCTCCCAAGCCAGACTGAAAACTTGGGTTTAATAAAAGCATTGAGGTATATGCAACTCAAATCTAAAATCATAAATTTCTAGTGATAAGATCCATTCATATTGATATGGAGACACTGGATTATTCTAGAGAAAAGTTATTCGACATAGTAGTTTAAGATCAGTAACTGCACAAAATAACGAGGCTCAGGGGATTGGATGTACTTGTCCACACACAGATATGAAACCAATAACGAATCACTGTAATTGAAGGGAATTTGAGATATCTATAGGAGGGTATGTCTTTTTTATCTATATGTGAAATCAATTTTTTATTCAATCCAGCCATGAAAAAGCTCAGGGTTAGCTCTGTACTTTATAATTAACATCATAACATAAACATAGCATCAAAAATAGGGGAAATGAGCCCTAAAAAAAAGCCCAAGTCATCATAAAAAAATAAATTGAAAAAATAAATATAGTACTATCATTTCACCTGCTTCCTCTGCTTTCAGTGAAGCCAAAATACCATCACAGATGCTCTTACCTTGCGTTCTACTACCTTCTATGTTAGAAACCTATAAATCCAGGTAGTCCTAAACATATTGTCTGCAAATGCCTCGTGCCTTCTCTGACTAAAGGAACTTCTGGGAGGAGGATAGGGAGAAGTATTGGGAACCAATAGGGGAGGGACCTGCTTATGCCTCCATTAAAGCCATTGAGGTTCGGCTGAACGTGTGTCTCTTTATCCCTTGAAAGTTCTCGCACTGCCTGAATGGCCTGCTCCCACCTTACTGATGGAACTTAAAAGATTGATTTTGGTTGTGATTTCAATAGTCTTGACAGAAAAAATCAATAATGAACTGGAAAAATTCAATTTTGCCAAGGGTGCCAAATCTGAACTCCAAGAACTTATTTGTGGCAGTAGTGTGCACAATGTTGCGGCTACTTGTTTGCATATATTGTAAGCGGTAGTGGGCTTGACGTTGCTCCTTCATGTGCGCCTAAGGCGGTCATAAACGAAGGCAAAATTTTCATGGCAGTGATTCCCTCCAACATGGGCCAAAACTCCGCTATGGCCAAGCACCAACTATTATTTTTGTTGGTACCAATGTCAAATTGTCATTGGAAGGAGGGAAACAAAAATATGCATCTTTGATTAGCTAGATCTGCCCAGCCAAAGCTCGCAAAGAAACATGTTCTAGGTAGTGATTCCCTCCAACATGGTTCGAAACTCCACTATGCCCAACCGCCACTAGTAAAAATGTCACATTGTCATTAGAAGGAGGGCAACAAAAATAGGCGTCTTTGTTTGGTTGGATCTACCCAGCCAAAGCCCGCAAAGAAACACCTATCGACATAATAGGCATAATAAAAATAAACAAGTAGGATAGCATAGCACAAACCTTGGTATCATGGATAAATATTTGAAATTTACAAAGCATAACAACCAAAATAAGAGTAACAAATGCTTTTTGCCATACAAAATTGAGGAAAACAACAATAATTCATTTCTATTTTCAAAAACAATTGCAACAAATGACTGCATTCATTTATATTTTTAATTTCTTTAGACGACTAGAAAGCACATATATTGTTCCAAAAGCTTAAATTTCAACCTAAGTTTCTGATAGTTTTAGAGAAGCTTGAGATATTTATTCTCATGTTTCTGTAGCCCCAAAACTTCCAAAAGTCTAACTTGTGAGCCTTTGAAACCTACTGGAAAAATGTATAACATAGTGAATAAAATCTTTACAGTTCCATAGTTTACCCACCAATGTGCTTTATTTCATCCTCATATTTCTCTTCACATGATTTCTTCTCTTCTATGTTCAATGCTTTTCATTCAGTTTTCAAAATGCCTGACATATCCTTGAAAATGGTATTTGGATTCTCATATTTCACCTATTGGCAATATAACATAATCAATTGGAGCATATAAGTAAAATGAGCATTCTTAAAAAAACATGTAAATAATTCATATAATAGAACATTATGAATTGGAGAAAATAATTAAAATAAACATTCTTAAAAAAACATGTGAAGCATTCATATAATAAAAATCAAAGTCTTTCTTATATGACAATAATCCCATATGAAAAAACAAATGGGAAGAGCATCAAATATTTTTTTTGGTTTACAATAGACTAAAGTAGTGTATGACATTGCGGAAATGTGCATTTTTTTTATGTGCATGTGAAGATAATATGGATCACTGAAAGATCATAAGGAATCTAAAATCCCTTAAGGGCACCATTCACAAAAATTTTGGGTTAATTCACTTTAGAAAAAAATAGCATTTGTTTTCCTTCAAGATCAACCTTTGTTTGCTTGTAAGACCCATCTAAGTCAATTGTCATTGGGGGAACAAAATATATATTGAAGAAGGTTTTTTTGGCATGTTTGAATCCTTCTTTATAATTAAGGTCGGTGTGCCTATGTAATGGGTCTAAGTATCATGATTATTACATTGGTGAGCCGAAACTTGCTTCTGGGTCGGTACACCCATGTGTATGTGTGTCTATGTGTTGCGACCGGTGTGCCCAAATGATTATGGTTTTATATGTTATGACGTTAAGAGGCTTGGTGTGGTAAATATGTTTAATTTATGAATATTAATAAACGCGTTGCAGGAAGACCTAAACAAAGGAGTATGGGGGGCCCATGACTCCATGGCATTAAAAAGGTTTAGATGAAAAGGTAATAATTTAATATTACAATAAAATATTATAATATTAAATGAAGGAGAAATATGTTTATAAAAGGGGGGAGTTGGCTACCCTATCATTCATTCAGGAGGATTATTCAATGATTCAGGGTTTTGTACCAGTCGAGGAAACTAGTGTGGATTATGGAAGTGATTGGGGATCTTTAGTTGGTGAATCATGTGCTTGGACTCGGAGACCAACTGGATTTAGGGTGATCGGTTGTTGATCCCTGGAAAGCGAGCACCACAAAGGGACTAACATATTTTGGAGAAGGGTGTGCCATTTGGGTTCTGGAACTAACTGGAAGCTGAATCGTTTATGCGCTGGAAGGGTGCCTGGAAGCCTTTGAAGCAAGATGGGCTCATAGAGCCCTGTGCTGATCAATTCCTGACTCACTGTGAGGCTCCCTGAGGTAGGTCCTAGAGAAGGGTGTGCCACTTGGGCACACATTCAGGGAAGCACAACACAGTGGTTGGAGTTGTGATTGTTGGATTGGTGCCTTGCCCATGGATATGCTATCATTATTGTTATTATTGCCTGCAGATTTGGAGCCCCGGATCGAGGGTGACCTGTGGTTGAGATTTTATGAACAATAAGATCTATGGTTGGGAGGAACATCACAGGTCATCAACTAGCGACAACATTCACAGATAAGTATTTGAGAATTTTTTTTATGTTTATTCCGCTGCATTTACATATGGTTCTAAATCATGTGGTTAATTGTGCTCAATTTGTGTATTGTGGTTAAATTATGCTTATATTTTTTGTTATGCTTGGGAACAATGAAATTGGTTAAATGTATTTGGTCTATATATATATATTTCTAGTTTAATTTTTTCCTAGGGTTTTTGAGTGAAAAGTTAAAATTTTGAGGTGTGTTTGAGTGGCATCACCCAAGGGTGGCTAGATACATTACAATTAAACATCATATACTAATATTTTCCAAATTGTACAAAAATACTTAATTGGCTTTATTTATTATTAGATTTATTTACAACCAAGTTCATTATGAACAACTAATTTGTCTGCTTGAAAATTTTGAAATTTTCACGCGTACAATAAGGCAAATAAATGTGGTCACTCTGCCTCAAACTAGCACAATTACGCAAGGGTGGATCTTAACCCCAATCAATGTGGTCACTCTTCCTCAAGCCAAAACGATCATGCAGGCGGTAGGACCATGCACCCTCATGATATGAGGGTTATGGATCTTAGCCCCAAAGAGAAGGATCAAAAATAGGTTATTTCCCCTCCACTGATATTAATGGCTAGAAGTCACATTACTAAGTGGAGTGGAAAAATAGAAGAATCATAGTAAGTGCATGTGGATAAGGTCTTGAGAATGGAGATAAAGAAATGGATTCAATATTCTGATGTATTTGTTGTTTTTATTGCATGCTTTTATCTCCCATTGGTCTAGTAAAAGATCATGTTCCTTTTAGTTGTTGTATTCTTAGGTTATTTTGAGGGTATTGCTTAGATATACCAATGTTAATGGCTAAGGTAATGACAACATTATAAAGCAGCAAAGCTTAGACAAGTGGCCACCAAAAGTGGTCACACCTATCATGAGTATAGGAGAGAAAACGTGTGTGGGACCTCCACCTCAAACCAACATGACAAAGTAGGGTGAAGATCCATGCAACTTCATGGTATGACAATGATGGATGTTAACCCCAAGAGAAGGCTCAAAAATTGTTTCACCCTCTACAGAAGTTACATTATCGTGTGAATTCGAAAGAAGGAAGAATCATAGGAAGCGCCAAGTAAATAAGGTGTTGAGAATGAAGAAAAATCCATGGCTTCGATTTTCTAATACATTTGTTTCTTTTAAGACTTGCTTTCATCACCCTTTTGTCTAGTTAGAGACTCTATTTGGTTTTAGCTAGTCTATGTTCCTAGGTTTTATGAGGCTTGGTCTCAAGACAATTTAGTGTGTGGACTTAAGGCCCAACGAAATTAGATTTAAGAATGGAAAAAACATATGTAAGATGAGTATGTGTAGGAAAACAACAAAAATTCTAATTTTCTTGAATTAAAAATATTTGAAACTAACTTGTAACCCAAGACATAAAATTTTCTATACTTAATTTCCAATGGAATAGGAACAAAAAAAACACAATCATGCATATCAAAAACACATTTTCTAGGGAATTGAACTAGGAAAACCCTTTGCTTGTTTGGGAATTGTATTGATAAAAGAATGAACAATAGATCTCTTACAATACAATATTGTCTCAGCAAAAAACACGATGGTTCTCCCTACTTGAATAGGCTTGAAACACCTACAAGTAGCCTGATCACGCCTCCCTATTTCTATGTGCATAGGTTTCTCCTATTATTTAGGGAATTCTCCCTAAATCTGTGTGCAAATCCAAGGGAAATGCCTCCTCAAATTTGCGCACAAGATTCTTTTACATGCTCTTCCTCTCACAAGCTCACACACACACACACACACAAATGCTCTCTATTGCTTTGTCTCACCAACTTGTGCTCACAAAACAATTATCACAATTGTGCCTTTCGATCTCCTTATAAGTAATTTGAATTAGCTAGTTTTGACAAGTTCTATTTTTGGAACTCAAACTAGTGATTGATGAGTTAAGTAACTCATGAAACTCATCCTACCTCAATTTAGAACTAGAGGCTCACCCATTTGTCTTTTCCCAAAAATAACTCACACTAGAAGACAACAAGTTGAGCCTTCCACTCCTACACATCAATCAAATTCTTTCATGAATTGTCCTAACTTATAGGAACTCGTCCTAACTTTTAGGAACTCGTGCATGCTAAGGAGATTTTCTTCTTGGTTTCTTTGACTAAGGTACAGGTCAGAGAAGGACCTTTATCTCTGCTATTTTCAACACTCCCTCTTAGAGAGGAAGGCGTTTCTGGAAGAACCTCATCCACCTGGATCTTTCTCCAATTATTCCACATTCTCTGTTGTTGCAGTTGCTCCCTCTAAACTAGAAAACTTCCCTGTTTTCTTCTGCGGAACCTAATTTTAAGACCTATTATTTTCCACCAAGTCCTACAAGTCCATCACTTTAGTCATAAGTGCCATGTACCCTGATTTGAAGACCTATTCTTTTCCACCAAGTTTTTCATGTCCATCACTTTAGTCATAAGTGACATGTACCTTGTGTACCTCTGTGGTTACTTCCTTTGGATGGAAGTGATACTAGAAGATTCAACTTCCTTATGAGCTCGCTCAACCAAATCCTCTGCCCACTTAAAACCTTCCCTATACTGGGAGTCTTTGACTGGGTGGTTGCATCCACTTACCCCATCCTGTTGGTCAGCCCAACTACCAACTAGCTTGACTCAAATTGAAATATTAATTAAAGCTCAATCTTGAGAGCTCTATCCTTCTCTCACTCAACCACCACTTCTCTATTGTGAGCTCTCTTTTCTTTTCTACTTAAGGATTCATTTGTCTCTACCTGCAACTTGTAAATATTTTTCACCTCACACCTATCTGCTTCTTACATACAGAACCTAAGTGTTGGAGGTACGCCTTTTCTCTGTTGAATATGATATCATTTCCCTTGTCCTCAAGGGTAGCTACTGAAACAAAATTCTACCCCAATCCTAGAACATAGAGAACATCTTTAAGAAGAAGAGGATTACTTGACTCCCTCTGAAAACTAATAGTACCAACTCCTCTAGCTCCATATTGACCATCATCTCCTAGCTCAATCTGAAACTGCATGTCCTCCTCCTTCAAGTGGCTAAAACTCTTCTTATTCCCAATCATGTGGAATGATGCTCCAAAAGAAAAATTTACCATATGTTTCTATCAGTTGAGCTTTCCATGCAAGCAATCAAGGAGAAATATTTCTTAAACTGGGGAGAAAATGCATCTACCTCCATTGATGTAGCTACATGATACTTACTAGACTCCTCCATCTTCTTAGGACACTTAGTGGCATAATGTCCAAACTCATGACAATGGAAGCACTTAATCTTGCTTAGATCCTTCTTCTATCCCTTTTGACTGGACTCGACCTCTCCTTAGCACTTCTTGCCTGTTAGGGAAAGGTTCTCCTTGTCCACTATCATAACTGATCTCCCTTCTATGGTTCCTCTTTGAATCTCTTTTGGTATGCAGTCAGTCCAAAAAATTTCTGAATTTGGAAAATTATCTCTCCCACTAACAACATCTTGGAACCCTTTCCAAGACTTGTGAAGTCCAAGTAAAGAAAAACTCACAAGGTTATGATCAGATACAACCATGCCTACATGACCCAATTCATCTTGTACTTGAGTGAACCTTAACAAATATGTGACAATGGGCTCATCTTTTCTCATCTGGATACTCAGCTTCTCCTTACGAGCAAGCTTCCTGCAAGTAGCCTAATATTGCCTCCCTATTTCTATGCACATATGTTGCCCCTGTTATTTAGGTAATTCTCCCGAAATACTTGCACAAATTCCAAGGGAAATTCCTCCTCAAATATGTGCACAAGCTTCTCTTGCATGCTCTTCCTGTCACCAGCTCACACAAATAAACTTGTGCTCTATATTGCTTTTTCTCACTAGCTTATGCTCACAAAACAATGATCACAATTGTGCCTTTTGATCTCTTATAAGTAATTCGAATTAGCTAATTCTCGCAAGTTCTATTTTTGGAACATAAACTAGTGATTAAAGAGTTAACTAACTCATGCAACTCGCCTTGCCTCAATTTATAACTTGAGGCTCACTCGTTTGTCTTTTCCCAAAGATAAATCGCGCTAGAAGATAAGAAACTAAGCCTTGCACTCCTACGTATCAGTCAAATTGCTTCATGAACTATCATAAATTATAGGAACTCTCCCTAATTTTTAGGAACTCGTCCTAACTTTTAGGAACTCGTGCATGCTAAGGAGAACTGCTTCTTGGTATCTTTGAGTGAGGCACAAGTCAAAGAAGGACTTTTCTTGCAATTATTTTCAGCAGTATGAGGCTTCATCCCAAGACAGGTTACTATGTGAGTTAAAGCCCAACTAAAGTTGATTGAAGAATGGTAGAAAAATATATGTAGGATAAGGACTAAAGGGAATTGTTGGAGTGAGGTCAAAGTTGGATGCACTCTATCCTACCATTTTAGGATTTTTATGTTCTTTATATTGACTAATTGTGATAAGTTCCTATCCAAGATGCATTCCTCTATGATAAAATGATGGAAGAATTCCATGATGCTTTTGGTTCCTTCCAAAAAACATGAAGCAACCATATAGAAATTTGTAGATATCAGGGGCTAAAAGTTCAAATGCATCATGTTTTAATGATAACGTTGAGATTGAAATGCACATGTTAGAAACCCACACTCTCCAATGGCACAAATTGCTTAGTACCCCTCCCAATTGTAGATGAAAACTAGTATGGTCATAACTTGGATTGAAAAAATTGTTTTGTTTCATCCACATCTACAAACACTCTACTCAATTAGAAGCAAGTTTTCATGAAGCAATAATATATAAAGTTGTAGATATTATGGGGCTAAAGGACAAATGTCTCATGTTTTAAAGAAAATGTTGAGATTAAGAAACCTGCAATCTCCATTGGCACAAAGTGCTTAGTACCCCTCCCAAATGTAGATGAAAACCAATATGCTTAGTACCCCTCCAAAATGTATATGAAAAAAAGTATGTCATAACTTGGATTGTACAAAGTGCTTGGTACCCCTCCCATATGTAGATGAAAACTAGTATGTCATAACTTGGATTGAATTTTTTTTTTTGTTTCAACAATATCTACAAACTCTACTCAATTAGAAGAAATTTTTTCTTATGCTTGAAGATTCCAATTACATTCCTTTACCCATATTTCCTATGTCTCATGTTTTAATGAAAATGTTGTGATTGAAATACACACATATGAAACCTACACTCTCTAGTGGCACAAAGTGCTTAGTACCCCTCCCAAATGTAGATGAAAAATAGTATGCTTAGTACCCCTCCCAAGTGTAGATGAAAACTTGTATGTCATAACTTGGATTGCACAAAGTGCTTAGTACCCCTCCCAAATGTAGATAAAAACTAGTATGTCATAACATGGATTAAAAAATTTGTTTTGTTTCATCCATATCTACAAACACTACTCGATTTGAAGAAAGTTTTGCTTATGCTTGAATATTCCATTTATCTTCCTTTACCCATATTTCCTATAAAAAATTTACCCATATTTCCTATAATAAATTTGCATGAGTACACATGATATAAGAAGCAACAAAATAGTTCAATTAAAAAAAATGGAACCATTAAATTACATAGCAACAAAATAGTGAATTCCCGCAACAAAATAGTGAATTCTCGTATACATACCTCTTTCATATTTTCCCATTACATCTGTTGAATTTAAAGCCTTAAATCCACAATATGTGTTGTTAAGGCTTGCCTTAATTCCACACTCATAGAACCCAAAACAAAAACCAAGAACAAATATATATACAAAAATAAAATAAAATTTTAAATTTTAAATTAAAAAAAAAAAAAAGCAAACATAAAAAACAAAATACCAAACTACAATTTAGCATGACCATGCTCACAAATGTTTAAAAAATAGCAGTAATTATACAAAAACAAAGGAATAGAAAAATATAGCAACAACAATAGCAAAAATAAAATAAAATAACAAAAGAAAAACAAACAAAGAGAAATAGTAGACAAACTCTTCTTTACAATCCCAAAAAGTGTCTAACGCCAATCAAGGACATCCTATGAAAAATATTAGATATATACCAAATAACTTTGGAGAAATATAAAACAAAAATCAACATGAGGATTTCATAACATAACATGGATTTTTCACCAACAGAGAAATCTTCTTTACAATCCAAAAAAGCGTCTACGGAAGGACATCCTGCACATTAAGAAATAGAAGAGTATTAAATAGAGACCATAAAATATTATGACAAATATCTTTGGAGAAATATAAAACAAAAAGCAACATGAGGATTTTATAGCATAGCATGGATTTTGCACCAAAAGAAAACTCTTCTTTACAATCCTAAAAAGCGTCTACAACCAATTAAGGACATCCTGCACATTAATAAATAGAAGAGTATTAAATAGAGACCATAAAATATTATGACAAATATTAAATATGTACCAAATATCTTTGGAGAAATATAAAACAAAAAGCAACATGAGTATTTCATAGCACAACATGGATTTTGCACCAAAAGAGAACTCACCTTTACTACTGCCTTTTCACTATAATATAGTTTTGCTACATAGATATTTCAATAGTTTCATCAATCAAATTCATAACATAATCAAAAAATAACTCACCATCAAAAAATAAATCCAAAAAGAACTCACCATCCACCTCTGCCTCTACACTCTCCTTTATTGTCACCATCTTCCTTGCATGATGATATTTTACTCATTTCATTACTGCACCTCCAACTTTTCTCCTTTCTTTATATGCATTGCATTTCATTCATAAATAAATAAATGACAAATGATATGTGATGCCTCTATATTAAAATAACACACATGTAATCATACATGCCTCTTCATCTTGAGTAGTGTTCTTCATTGAAAGCACAAGTAGAATCTACAATAGCCTTCAGACTCGTCTTTATTTCTTCATTGCCTAAAAGCAACAAAAACCAATCTAGATGATGTCAAATAGAGAGAAAAAAATATTATGAGATATTAAATAGAAACCAAAACAAAGTATGAGAAATATTAAACAAACAACAAAACCCTTATGAATAATCATATGCAAAAGTACATCATATGTAGAGGCCAAATATAGTAAACCCTAAATTGATAGGTAGGGAGGATAACCATAAACATACATCGGTCTTGCACCATAACTTAACTCCTCTACCTCTATTTTCGCCTCATCTATAGTTCATCCCATGTCTCATAAAAATATATTCAATAGTTTCATTAGCATTCAAACTTACTTAGCATTTCATCATATACATAAATAAATAAATAAATACAAATGATATGTGATTCATTAAATTAATCAAACGCATATGGAACCATACATACCTCCTCATCTTGAGTCGTGTTATTTATTGAAAGCACAAGTAGAATCTACAGCCTTGAGACTTGTTTTTATACATACCTCTCCATCTTGAGTAGTGTTCTTCATTGAAAGCACAAGTAGAATCTACAACAACCTTCAGACTCGTCTTTATTTCTCCATTTCTTAAAACCACAAAAACCAAACTAGATGGTGTAAAATAGAGAGAAAAACATATTAAGAGATATTAAATAGAAATCAAAACAAAGTATGAGAAATATTAAACAAACAAAAAAACCCTTATGAATAATCATATGCAAAAGTACATCATATTTAGAGGCCAAAAATCATAAACCCTAACTTAAAAGGTAGGGAGGAGAACTATAAACATACAATGGTCTTGAAGCGTAACTTAACTCCTCTAACTCTACTTTTGCCTCATCTATAGTGCATCCCATGTCTCACAAAATGATATTCAATAGTTTCATTAGTGTTCAACCTTACTTTACATGCATTTCATCGTATACATAAATAAATGAATACAAATGACATGTGATACCTTAAATTAATAAAACACACATGGAAGCATACATACCTCCTCATATTGAGTCGTGTACATACATACCTCCTCATCTTGAAAGCACAAGTAGAATATACATCCTTGAGACTTATCTTTATCTTTCCATCGCCTAAAACCAACAAAAATCAAACTAAAAAATATTGAATAGAGAGTAAAAAATCTTATGAGAGATATTCATTAGAAACTAAAATAAAGTATAAGAAATCTTAATCAAACAACAAAACTCTTATGAATAATCATATACGAAATTAAGTACATCTTATGTAAGGCCAAAAATCATAAACCTTAAATTAATATGTGAGGATAACCATCTACACAAAACATACATGGGTCTTGGACCATAACTCCCCTGCCTCTACTTTTGTCTCATTTCTAGTGTATCCCACTTTCACAAAAGGATATTCAATAGTTTCATTAGCATTCAGCCTTAATTTACTTTTATTTCCTCTAAATATAAATAAACACACATGATATAATTTTGAAGCAACTACTGAATTAATTTAAAACATCATGGAATTATAAAATTATGTAGAGAAAAGAAAGTGTTACATACTTCTCCCTTACCTTTTTCCTCTACATGTGTGGAATTTGCATTAGCTCTAATCCCACAATATGAGCTAGTAGGTCTTATTAACAACTAATATATATATATACATATATATACAAAATTCCAAACCACAAAAATTAGCATGGCCATGCTCATAAAATTAAAAAAAAAGCATCAAACATAACAATTACAAAAAATATAAAACAAAAAACAAAAAAAGCATAACAACTGCAAAAAATAAAAATTATAAATTTAAAAAATAAATAACAAATGGTAAAAACAAAAAAACATGTATAACAAAAAGAAGTAATAGACACAAACACAACTCCAAAACCCTAAAAATCTCCAAGACAATCAAGGACACCCTGCACAACAAAAATTAGATAAGTATTAATAAGAGACCAAAAAAATCCCATAAGAGATATCAACCACACAAAATATTTTGTGAGAAATATCAAGCAAAATTGAAATATCAAGTACACAACATATCTTGTGAGAAATGTGAAGCAGTCTGGGAACCATCGTATTGAAACGAGAAATAACCATGTTGGAACTAAAAGAGAACTCACCTTGTACCTTTGCACTCATCAACACTTCTCCAACTCCAAGTCTCTCTCACACAAAAATATTCAGTAGTTTCATCAGTGCTCCTCCACCTTCCTTTACGTAAATTTGCATTACGCTCACCATATAAATAAATCTCAAATAATATAGAATGCATTTAATTTAATCAGACACGTGAAACCATACCCAACACTTCCTCCTGCTTAGTCTTCAATTCACCAAATGCACCTATGCAATCTGCACCATTCCTAGAAATTGCCTCTATATCTCCACATCTAAATCCAACAAAAAAAAAACCATAAAATATTAAATGAAAACCAAAAAGTTCCAAGACAAACAACAAAATTCTTATAAGAAATATTAAACAAACGTTGAAAAATATTATAATAAATATTAAACATATGCCAAGACAAAAAAATCATCCATAATATTATGCAAAAGTGCATTTTACTCCATGACCAAAAATCATAAACCTTGAATAAGGAATGAGGGAGGAGAACCATTATATTGAAAATGAGAAGCTAAGCATATCAGAACCAAAAGAGAATTCATGTTTCAAAAGTTTCAACATTATTGCTCCACCTTTATCTGACCACCTTTATTTACTTACATTTGCACTACATCCAATAAATAAGAGAATTCAACATTGTTGCTCCACCTTTGCTCGACCACCTTTCTTTACCTGCATTTGCACTACATCCAATAAATAAGAGAATTCCAAATAATAGAAGATGAATATAATTTAAATAGAAGTACATCTTATGCTATGAAAAATTAGAAACCCCAAATTGGTAAGAAGGGTGGAGAATGACGATATCTGAACCATTAACTAGGAGGATTTTATAGTAGAACATACATGTTACATGAGCCTTCCACCACCTTTCTTTAGCTGCATTTGCACTACATCTAATAAATAAGAGAATTCCAAATAATAGAAGATGCATATAATTTAAACAAAAGTACAACTTATGCTATGAAAAAATAAAAACCCCAAATTGGTAAGAAGGGTGGATAACGATGGTATCTGAACCATGAACTAGGAGGGTTTTATAGTAGAACATACATGCTACATGAGCCTTGCACCAAAATATAACTTACCTTCTACCTTTGCTTCTAATTTTTTCTATAATGCTCCATGTATCTCTCACACAATGATATCTATTAGTACCATTAGCTCTTATATTCACCTTTCTTACTTAGCATTGCATTTAAATTTCAACAAACACATGATATAAGGATGACACAACAACTCAATTAAATTAAAATGGGCGTAAAACAACATAATTATGTAGTAGCAAACAAGTAAATTCCCCTTATACATACCTTTTTTGCCTTTTCTCATACACAAGTAAATTCCCAAATTACATACCTCTTCACCTTTGCCACTACAATTGTGGACTCCACATCAACCCCACACCCAAATTATGGGTTGTTAAGTTATTTCTTGATTTCTTCACCCATTGAATTAAAAAAAAATCAGAAGACAAAAGAAAATCAAAATATTAAACCACATATTAGCATGGTCATGCTCATAGATTCAAGGATATAAGAGCCACAACAATAAAAAAAAAAACAAAGAAAACAACAATACAAAAAATATGACCAACAATCAAAACAAAAAACAAAAATAACAAGAAAAAAACATTACAAAAAAACAAACAAGAGTATACTCTACAACCCCAAAAAGTTTCCATGGCCAACCAAGAAAACCCTGCACATCCAAAAATAGATCAGTATTAAATAGCGACAAGAAATATTATGAAAAAATACTAAATACGCATAAAATATTGTGAGAAATATGAAATAGAGAAAAATAACTTATCAAAAATCTTAAACAGAGACCAAATATCTTAAGAATAATCTTACGCACCAAAAGGCATATCTTATTCAAACACCAAAAATCATAAACCCTAAATAAGTAAAGAGGGAAAAGAAGTATAGTGTTTGTAGCGGGAAGATAATGTCGCAGATTATGAATGGATTTTGCACCAAAAGAAAACTTACCTCCATGTTTGTATCTACACTCCAATACAATGTCTCTCTTAATGAAGATAGTTCAATAGAGTTTCATTTGTGATCCTTTGCATTCTTTTACCTACATTACATTGCAATCATAATTAAACAAATGACCAATAATGTAAAATGCTTCTAATTTAAACAAACACATGTATGTGACCATAGATACACCACAACATTCACCCTTTACCCAATACATCTTTCAAATCTTGGACCATTAGGACCTCCATTAATTTACCACCCACTAAACTAAACAAACTATAAAATATTAAATAAAGATCAAAATATCTTACAAGAAATCTTGAAAATACACAAAAATAGAACAAAAAGATTATGCAAAATTAATTACATTTTATGCAAGGAAAAAAATCACAAACCCTAAATAGCCAAGGGAGGAGAGATTTTTATTTGAAATGAGAATAGTTTCATAGCATAGCATACATGAGTTTTCCACCAAATAAGAACTCACCATCTACATCTACCTATTATGCAAAAGTAAATACATCTTATAGAAACATCAGAAACCCTAACTACATAAAAAGGTAGGGGAGCCATTGTATTTTAAATAAGGAGGTTGTCACAATTAATCATAACATGGAATTGGCACCCAAAGAACTCACCTCTTCGTCTACCTCCACATTTTACTAGGATCTCTCTCACACAAACATTTTAGTAGATCCATCACTAATCCTCCACATTCCCCTATAGGTTCTAGGGCCCAACCTTGATTCCTCCAGCCGTTGAATCTAACAAAAAAACAAAATAAAAAAAAATCTTATGAGAAATCTATAGAACATGCTAAAATTCTTATGATAAATATTAAATAGACTATAATATATCATAAGAAATGTTTAATGGCAACCAAAATTCTTATGCAAAAGTAAGGAGGGAGTAGCACCATTGTATTTGAAATGGGGAGGATTACATGCGTTGTGCAACAAAAGAGAACTCACCCTTTGACCTTTTTACACAAATATATTCAAGAGTGCTCCTCCATTTTCCATCATCTACATTGCCTCTAAATTTAAAATTAAATTAAAAATAAACACTACTTTCCATTGCCTACAGTGCCTCTAAATTTTAAAAATACTCACATTATGTAATTATGTAGCATAGAATGAGATAAATTAACCATAGATGCCTTATCTTTAGCCTTCATTTATGAAATCTACATCGACTAAGTTGTTTCAATCTGCACTAATTTCCTAACCCACTAAACAAAAACAAAAGCAGAAAATATTATGAGAAATATTTGAAATACACCAAAAATCTCATGAAAAAAATTAACGTAGAGTGCATTATATTATCAAAAAGGGGTACTATTTAGAGGAGGCGAAAGATGTCTTTCTCATGTCCATCTTCAACACTAGGGATGAACCTTTAGAAAGTTAGAAAGGATATAAGGCCTATATCAAAGAGGTAAGAGAATGTGAAGGAGAGATTTAAGAAAAATCCAAAACCTTAAAGAAAATATCTTTGAGTATCTTGCAAATGTGTTCATTAATTTCGAATGAATGGGAGAAAATATATCAAAAGATATCAAAGGAGGGAAAACAAATACTTTAAGTCTACAGAAGTAGGTGGACAACATATTAGGGAAAACATCAATTCTACTAGGTTTAAGGAATGGAGTTCATTACTAACATTAGTACAAGGGGGAAGAGTGTTGAGCCTACACATTTACAGATCATTTACTGATGCATAGCGCACATATGACAAAGGACACACGATTTTTCGAACAAATGTCCCTAGAAAAACCCAAGGTGGGAAAACCAGTGCAACAGTTCTTAGGATTTATTATTATTAAGCAACAGTATTCTGAGAACATCTAGGGTGCCATAATCCAACTCACCCAACAGAGAAAACCTCGGCAAAAAGTTATAAATGTGATTTTTATCTCGCTCTGCAAGTGCTGACTGATCCGGACCAGTCACTGGTGAAACCCCAGCTAGCTCTTCAAAGTCTCTATGCTGCCGCTGCGTAAGCTTGCGTGGCCCTGGCTGAAGGACTGCGTCACCCTTCCTCTGCGCTGATCAGCTTCTCCCATAATCGAGTTTCAGCCCTGCCGGCTTAGAAACCCCAATCTCCAGTTAATTTCGAACTATCCTTTGGAGGCTCTACGATGCCCCTGCGTGGGCATGCATCACCCTCTCTAGGGCCTGCGTCACAGCCTTTGATGGTCATGTTGCCTCCTCTGCATCTCTGCTACCCTTGCTATGCTTTGTACTCTTGGTCCTCTGACTAATCACTACATCTGCCCCTCACTACTTCTCTGAATCACTCAGATATTATCTTCGTTCGAGCACTGCTCCATCAGAAGAATTCGATCTCTTAGACTCTATGTGTGTGTCCTCCAACTAACCCCAAGCCTTCCTTTAATACTTTTCTCATTGATAAATCAACGGTCATGATATAATCACTAATCAACAGATAATATTAGAGAAAGCTTGATCCACGTCACTTAGAACATTCTCACCACATGTGTAAATTAATTCACATTAATTTTTCAATTTCCCTAGCTTAGACATAGGGTCCACATTAAAATATTTTATTATTTGAATAAATTATACACCAGGTGAAATTTCTCCAAATAATTTCTGGGTCTTGGAGATATCATGTGCTCTATCCCCTCCACAAAGTTTCGGAGCTAGAGCACATTTGATGCTAACCCAAAATCGAAACACTCCCTCTTAGTGAGGAATGTTCTCTAGTAACACTTTACCACTGAAGCATCACCCTGATCTCTAGCATCGGTCCCCGCACTGTTGATGTTTGGCCTGCTACCCTCCACCCACTGCGTTGTTGCTTCCTTCACATTTTCCCTTGTCACTGCCACATTTGTACTACAACTCCCTCTCAAATTGCTTCATTATGCTCCCTATAGCACTGCCATTGCTAACTACTACAATGTAACTTAGTTTTTGAGAAGTAAGCAACTGAAAGGACATTCACCCAATCACTGACAAACAAGTCAGTCTGGCTACATCTCATCATTGAAGCATCCTCCACTGCTGCTCTATGTTTTCCCTCCAAAGCACTACGTTGTCTGCTGCTTTGCACTGCCTCTGCGATGTTGAAGTCCCATCAGCCTCTGCATTGTTGCTAGTACTGCACTGTGTTGCTCCACTCTTTAGTGTCCCAGCACTGTCTCTGCTTCTCCATGATATTTTGCACCCATTGAATCCAGTCATCCTGCTACTATCTTCAAGCTCTCGTAGCTCGTATGTGATTCAAGAGTTTGGGCACCTCAAGGATCATGCCTTCACCATATGTAGCTACTCTATAGATCTATGTCTCCCCACCTCTTCTCTCGAGGCACATGAGCACTCATGGCCACATCATCTTCGCTACCAGTGTCCCCTCTAGCTATTGTTGCCTTGGAATCTGAAGCTTCCTTGTCCTTCCTCTTAGGACAAGTGCTCACGAAGTGTCTACTTTCACCACATCTGAAGCACCGGACATTGGATAGGTCCTTATTCTTCTTCCCTTGTTGTTGTTGTCACTTAGATGCTAGGGCTGCATCTTCCTCCTCCTCCTCATTTAACTTGACTCCTTCGTTGTTGAATTCCCTCTTAGTCACCCTCTCGATCTCCTCCTGTCGAAGGATTGCCCACATGTCTCCCCAATTTGGGTGGTGTGCTCTGCCCAAGATACTTTGGAAAAAGGTCTCCCACTCATCGGTGAATGCATTCAGGGCAGTCCTTTAGAGAGGGATGTCTTTAGAGATAAACATTGAGGATAGGAGGGCTTCTAAGTGTTAGACGTTGGAGGGAAATTAGGAGAACTTTGACTTATGACATGTTAACAATAATTTAAGGTAATATATGCCTTCTGGGAAAAGTAAGAAGGGATACTAGCCTTGAGGGATTGATAAGGTTATTATTATCATGTTTTTGTTATTTTAAGACACTAAGGGGCACTCCCTAAATTAATACTCTTCCTCAATTAATTTTATGTCAAAAATAAATAAGCACCCTTTAATTATTAATAAATAATAGTAACTAACCCTTAAGAACCCTATTTAAATTTTGAAATCAATGATTTCCTTAGTGCAAATGGTCCTACCAAGGTTGTGAAGTCAATGATTGGGTTATTGTCTTTGGTTCTTAAAGTTATTCAATTTATACATAATGAGCTTGTGGCGATAATTATTTTCATATATTGACAACTGTAGGTGAATTAATGATAAGGTGTCATGTCACTAGCCTTTGGTGTTTTGGCCCACAAAATAGGGTCACAAACTTCAAATGTGAATATCTCTCAAACTAGGAGGCCCCTCTGGGCATACCACATACCACCGAAAACATCTTCCTGAGCAGAATCAAATGATGTGGATCACCAAGTCAAACTTAATGATTTTATGTTTCAAAAACCCTCGATAAAGTCAGCTTACATCCTTAGTCCAAGGAACCTAAACCATAGGGCTTGGGTTTTCAACCATCCAACAATGGAGTTTCCAACTTGATGTAATCCAGAAAATTATAAGAAGTGTTCATTAACCATTTGAAATCAATGATTGGTGTTTCAATCAAATTCAAACCCATTCAAACCCCAGGGTTGACATCAATGACAACACTATCTAACAATCTTCCCCTTTGTCATTGACGGAAACACATGTACTCCTTTTGCGAGTACAACTCCCCCTGACTTCATGCTTCCATCTCCTTCTCATAATTTCAATCTTACTATCATGATTTCTCTCCCCCTTTGACATCAATGGTAAACGGTGACTCCCCCTGACAATTTGTCTACTTCCTGTGGACCTGTCATCTTCTTGTGCTTCCCCTAATGAGAAGCCTTCTTATAAAAATATTTCAATGATGATCCTTGTGTACCTGTCATTTTCAATCTTGATCCTACTTATTTCTGCAAAGGCTACATCAAGTTCTTGTTGCTTTTGATCGACTTCTTTCTTGAGTGTGTGATTTCTTATCTTTGTATTCTTCCATTCTGACTTTTCAATCTTTCTGGCTTCTTCTAACTATGCTCTAAGACTGCTAATGACTTTCTCGGATTCTTCATTTTTCTTATTGAGTTTTTCGACACATCCTTTCATTATTTCCAATTCTGCTTCCAGAAAATTTTCCCTTTCCCTTTCACTCTTGAGTTCTTTTTATAATTCTAACCATTTCATTTTGAAATTTGATCTTTACTCATTTCTTCAACTTCTTTATTATCATCATTTTTGAATCCTTGATATTAGGATATGCATGATTTTCAACATCTATATCTTCACATGCATGCTTCTTTGAGTAGAGATTATGGATCCTTTCCCAAAGAATTTTTGTAGTTGAGCATTGACCAACTTTTTCTTTTACAGAATCTGGCAGAATATTAAAAATGCCATTCATGGCTTTCGTATTGTACCTTTTAGATTTGTCGGTAAATGTGTCTCCAAAAAAAACAAATTTCCATACATCATACGCTTGCAAATGGACTTCCATTCTAGATTCCCATATCCAGTAATTATCTTCATCAAATTCGGGAGTTGGTGCACAATAACTTTTTTCTTCAGTTGTTACTGTACCTAAACCTTATTTTGCATCCTTGGAATTATTGTCAACTTGATTCCTTGATTTTCCCATCCCTATGCTCTGATATCTACCTTCCAGCTGTTAAGTTTTTATTGAAGGAACAAAGCTCTGATACCAATTGTTGGAAATACTGAGGGGGGGTGAATCAGTGTTTCTTAGCAATTAGTACTTTTTAATATTTTTTAAATCATTTGTTAATCTTCTATTATTATTATTGTTCTTCTTCAGATAATCATAAAAAATAATCAACAATAGACAACACCATACAACAATGCAGAAAGATAAATAGTGGACACAAGATTTTAGGTGGAAAACCCCCTCCATGTCAAAAACTACCGAACGCTTCTTAGTAATTGTCCTCTTCTTCTCTTTAAAAGAAAATTAATTACATCAAGTTTTCAGCCACAACTGAAGGAGGCTCCAACCCCTTTATTTACAGGCTACAACATGTAGGACACTACTACACCCTAATAACCTACTATAACTAGAAGGACGCCCCAATGCACTTTATGTCAGGCCGCAACCTGACGAGTGCCCCAACACTTTATTTACCAGTTGTTGTAGGAAGGATGCTTTGTCGCCCTTTAGTTTATCAACCCTAATTGAAAGGACGCCCTTTAGTTCACACTGGATCCCCTTGTTCTCTGAATCAATATAAGAATGTTGTAATGAATAAAATCTGTATCTTTTCAAATCCTGGTAGCCACTGACCACTACACAATTCTGCTCAAGCTAATTAATGAACAATACTGTCCAAACTAATCACTACACAATATTGATCTTCAAACCCTGATTGCCACTACTGAAAAATCAACTGTCAGCTAGAAAAATTAACTATTGCACATCATAACTGAACCATTTCACTACTCACAAACTGGCTACCATTTCTTTTGTACAATCACTACACTTCACAATGTTGGCTACCAACTGGATGTCACTGCACTTCACAATGTTGGCTACTAATTATACGTCACTACATTGATCCAAACTGTCTACAGACAACCACATCACTGATCCAAACTGTTTGTATTATTGCTAATGTTGAGCCCAAATTTATGATAATGACATACTCCAAGGTGTATCAGGTCATCCCTATTACCTACTACCAATTCTCTCAAGCTATGTGCACATAGAGCTACCAAGATATCTCTAAACACTGTTTCTTAGCTGGTCAAACCCTACTATACATATTTACATCAATATGTTGTACAACTGCATAATATTGTCTTCAAGGTCTTGCTACCTTGTAGGGTCATAACTATGTTACTTACACAGTACATCCTCTAGAACATTACTATAAGTTACCTAATACAAGTTCCTAGGTCATCACAAATCTATATCAAATATTACTGCAATATCAACCATATGTAATAGATTGTCAACTTACTAAGTCAAATGTCATGTCTAAGTGTCAGTTCATTTGTCATGTCAATTTTATAAGCCTTAATAATGGACTATGGCTATAATAAGTTCATTGTTAAGCCACTAACAATTATAGTGGTATACGTCAAGGATAAGGTAATTGTAGTCAACTTGCTTGTCAAGTTAAGGTATCAAGTCAAATGTCAAGTTTAGTGAGTCAATGTGTCAAGTTAAAAATCAAATAACATTATCATATCACAACAAGGACACAATCATCAATGTTGTCAAAAGATCATTATTTTATATTAGAAGCATCGTCTTACTCCAATAACCAAAATATTTTATTTAGAAACCCTTGATGCATTTCAAATCCAAGCTGTCAAACTCACTCAACATCATTTTGTATTCAAGGTTCATGTCAAAGTTGTTGGTGTCATCATTATGAATAATGAAAATCCTAGGTTATGATCTGGTTATATAAGTCACATTACGAACCCTGGCTTATTAACAAGTTGAGTCTTACATATAGTCAAGTATGGAATAAGTTAATGTTAGCAGTTCTCACTGTTTACACTGTTGGAAATACTGAGAGGGGGGTGAATCAGTATTTCTTTTCAATTGTTAATTTTACCAGTTAGATCACTTATATTTAGAACACAAAATGAGCAATGATGGAATAAATACTTTTATTAATTTCTTGTTTACAATAAATCCAATACACTAGTGTAGGGCTCCAACCCTAGATGATGACACCAATCTTCAATCCTTATAGGCACCAACCTGTACTTTGCCAAGCACCGACTTGGACTTCACGAGGCTCTGACCTCTAGGGAAACAACCCTATCTTCCCAAGGCACCAACCTTGTCGCTTTGAGGCACCAACCCTATATCTCTAGTACAGGCTCCAACCTGGTCTTCTTATGGACTCCTATCCTCTAGGGCTCCAACCCACTGCTTTAATTCTTCAAGATATGTTTAATAGTTCTTCAAGGCTCCCAATATTTTATGCAACCAGCCTTGACAATATCTTCACCTTCAGCACTTCCATCAAATGATCTCCAAGACACTTAGCTCATCAATGACAACTTTGTCTTCTCATGAAGGGTCTCCACAGCTCTTCATAGTACCCAAAATATAATCCTTCAAGGTTACCTCATGAGGACTTCATCATTATCTCCAAGAATGTCTCCAAGATGTTTTCAATAACTTGTCCCAAGAATTCTCCAAGACAATCAAGGCTTCTCCAAGGTATGCTCCAAATCTTCAAGAATGATCAAAAGTCCGAGGGACAGACTCTAAGGATGTCTTCGATAGTGCTTCCAAAACACCCTTTACTAGTGCTTCAAGATGTTTCCAAAATAACTCCAATAATTCTTTCAAGATTGTCTCCAATAGTGTCCCAAGTGTATACAAGGATGCCTACTCTATATCAGCTCAATAAGTCTTCAACAAATTTGTTGTACTACAGTTCCTCAACAAGGTTCTATAATAATTACTGCCTCTAGATCAACTTAAATCTACTACTGGTGACCTCATGAGTGCTCCAAAAATAAATCGCTTTTATTTCTGCTCCGAAGTAGTCCTTTCAAGTTCCAAACTGAGCCAAAAAAATGCTTGAAAGTCCACAAGTCTGAACTGAGCTTTAGGCTGAATTTCAGTGATATGTGATATCACAATGGGATGCCGAGATTTTGTGTTATCATAGGGGCCAAGTCACCTTCTTTAGACTACTCCAAAAATTCGAGCTTAAGGCTAAATGTCCAAGCTCCTCTAGGCCTGTTCTTGAGGTATTTAAACCATAGTTCAAGCTCCAATTGAGACTAGTCCTAGATGTTATTAACACTGTCCACAAAGGCAAATCTGATCTCTTTTATATGCTTCCAAATTGAGACAAGTCCATAATCTGTTTACCTATACATTATTTTCTAGAAGCTACGACCTGAGGGGAAGACCTTTACTAGGCCTAACAGCCTCAAATCATTCCTCCCAATATGCTGCTACAATTACCTTCCTTTGCAGCCCTGTAATAGAGATATGTCACACCAAAAAAAATTCTTAACCAGTCCTCTGTGTCCTCTTGGATTGGCACAACAATCAAGAAATATAGACCAAAACATATTTCGTTTTTTTTCAAATGTCTATGGCTAGCTACTCAAAAAATCTGCCCTTAAACAAAGATAACTTTCTTCAAAAAAATACTTGGATCTGCCTAACAGTGATTTTCCTTGTCTCCTCGGCTTCTATCTCTTGTATGTCCTCTTCTCTCTGATTTATTCACTGAATTCATGGTTGAAATAACGTGTTTGACATCATATTTATATATTATTTGATTTATAACGAATGTACATGTCCTTTTGGAGTGAAGCCGACATAGGTAGCTGATCATAGGTAGGCTAGGATACAAAATAGCATATGTCAACTTTAAAATTCGATTTCTCTTAAGAGTATTTGGAGTTAGGAGTTGAGTGAGGGCTTGTTGGAAAGAGGAAAGAGTCCTCTTCAATATGGTAAAGGAGCCATTGTGATAGGATTCCTCCAAGGTGATAAAAATTAACTTTCTTTGTGACTGTTCTGAATTTTTAGTGCAGACCTTGGGATGACTGTTTTGGAATTTTTAATGCAAACCTTGGGGATTTAGGATTTTTCATGTATAAGGTCAATGGTTAGCGTATTTTATTAGGGCTCCAAGTGTGGTCATCAATTCAAGTCATCATCAAATTTTTCATCATTAATGTCATCATCAAGTTAAATGTTTATGACAGAGTTTGGGGTGTTTTCACATGAGGGCTTGTATATTAGGCACATAATTGGCACTTGGCATCGTATAATTCTTCATTAAGAGTAAGGACATCTTTAGGTTTTTAAGGCTTCTTCATCAAGAGTAAGGATATCATAATATACATGAAGTTATGACATCATCATATTCCGACAACAAGGTTATTTCAAGGAATTTCATCAATAAGGTATTATGATCAATGGGCATCTATGGCAACACGCATCACAAGAATTTTCCATCACAAGCAATGTCATATTGACATCAATGAAAAACTTGACCATCAAACACCAACTTTCAAAACTTGATGATACTTCTTGCTGCTAAGTGTAGATGTGTTTTTACAACTTCAACTATTATGAATGAATGTCACTTCTAATTGGAAGACAATAGTCAATGAGATCCTCAGTTTTTCAATTCTCTGGATAATTGAGAAAGATGTGCCTTTAGATCAAACAACTCACACGGTGGCTACAAGGATCAAACATCACACAATAATACCTTGTTAGATATCTTCTTTCGTGTAAAATTTTCATTGTAATGAACTTAATTTGGATTTCTATTAGAATGATAGTAATGTCAGCTTCTTTACTTAAGTGACTTCAATAGGTTGACTTAACTTTAAGTTGTAGTCACATGTATATATACTAGAGTATTGGTTGTAGTGTTTGAGATGAGAGACCGCACTATTCTGAAGTTGTAAGAATTTTTCACAAGCATCATGCATTGAAGTACTCCATAGGAACCACAGTCATGTATACTTAGAAATTATCAGAAATACACAATCCTAAAAAGATATAAAGACTAGTTTTGAAAGGTCACAGATACCTACAAATAATACCACAGAGATGGAGACTTTAGTACTCCAATACAACTTCAAATTAGGCCACATAAATAGACCTTAACTTTAATACTCTAGACCATAGTATAGTCTTTGTTACCAACAAAAGGAAATGCTCAAACAGGCCTGCGACCTAGCCCTAACAGAGCTGCCAAAAATCCTCTGACAAAAGAACATCAATAAAATTACATGAAAGAAAAATATTTAACCTTACCTATGAAATTTGCTAGGTTAGAAGCTCTTAAACGTTGTCTTATTTGCCCTAAAAAGGTCTGAACTGTAAAACCCTTAAACATTACCATATTTGCCTCAAAAAAAGATATGAACTTTCTCTGCCTCAGAGATCACAACTAGGCTGAATATTTCAAAGCATATGTTGTGAAAATTTAATGTGATTTGGAATAAGGTGATGTGTCATTTTAAAGGTTACGGAGGGGTGACTTTAGAGATAAACGTTGAGGATAGGAGGGTTTCTAAGTTTTAGACGTTGGAGGGCTATTAGGAGAAATTTGACTTAGGATATGTTAACAATAATTTAAGGTAATATATGCCTTGAGGGCAAAGTAAAAATGGTCGCTAGCCTTGAGGGATTGATAAGGTTATTATTATCATGTTTTTTTTATTCTAAGACACTAAGAGACACTCCCTAAATTAATGCTCCTCCTAAATTAATGTTATGTCAAAAATCAATAAGAACCCTTTAATAATTAATAAATAATACTAACTAACCCTTAAAAACCCTATTTAAAGTTTGAAATCAATCTGGTATTAATATTGAAGATGAGCCATTTTTAACCCCTGATTTGTCTGTTCATCACATTAATACAAATACAAAGGATAGTATACATGGTTATTTTGATGAGGAAAGTGGATTTCTAGACTACAAAATTGAACAGCCTTTGAATTTTAGGACTAAAAGGAACAATGATGGTGGTACTTCAAGAAGTAAAGGATGTTCGTGTTTCTAAAAAGGTGAACCACTTTTCTTGCGATCATGTGGTTAACACTCTCGGATATGATATTGAATATAGGAGCAATATAATAAGCCTTGATTTGAAATTTGGGGTTGTTCATGGTTGTAAGATCTCAATTTTTATGTTGGTGATAAATTTGGAGCTGATGAAAACTTTCATTTTGATGTTAACCTAGAAACGATGAGGAAGCTAGTTAGGGAGTGCTCATAATATAGCATTTCATTGTTTTCTTGAGCAATCAAACATGAAACATGGACTTTGTGACATGTTGAGGAAGTGCCCCCAAGAAGGACACTTTTCCCCATGTTGAAGCTAGAGGTTACTCATAAAACCTATTGTAGAATTACCTTTAATAATTTTTCACGTTGAATCTTCAATTCATGAGAATTGGTCAGATTATAAAATTCTTGGGTAGATTGATATATATGATCATGATGAATTATGACTAAAGGATCTGGATATTAATTAAAGTGGTGGGATTTTGTGGAGAGATATTCTTTGATGATTGTGTTGAAAGTTTGGAAAGCAATGCAAATTCATCTAACCTTAATGAAGTTTCATATTTGAAGGTAGAATATGTTTATGATAAGGACATATTGTTAACTAATGTAGATTTTAAAATAGAGGATGACTTGGAATGAATAGTATTGGTGGAAAGAATTTCCTAGTTTGTTAGTGTTGTAGCATCGAATGTGTTCTAGTCTCGAAACTTTGTGGAGAGGCTTAAACATAGGAATTCTCCATAACCCAGAATTCTGGAAATTCCACCTACAAGTGTCTCAATGAGATTATTATCCTATTTTGAAATATTTCCTAAGTCTAAACTTAGGAAATTTGGTTAATTAATCATTTTTCATTGAGATAAGGTGTTAATAATCTAGAAACTCACACAGATCGACTCGGATATGATCTTGGCCCTTGATTAAGTTTTAATCAAGACCATTGGAATTCCAACAGAAGATTGTAAGAAGAATTCAATGGGTAGATGGAGGATACACACACTTGAGATTGATTTCCTTGGAGAGTTTGATTTTCCAGAGAGTAGCAGCAGTTGTCGGAAGTGTTTGAGTTCCAAAATGGAATCAAAGAGAGAGAGGAGCAAGGATAGTGAGTCTAGAGGAAAGTCTTTCCAGACCTGGAGAGTCAACAACAGAAGGGTCGTATTTCCCAATGGAGTTTCGCAGAGGCTGCGCAGAAGGCTTAAGAGGGAGATCAATTTTTCTTAAGGGAAGGGAAATTCAGTTGTTTTGGCCCAAAAATTTTCTAGGAAGCCAGACAAATTTATCCAAGACGTTGAGTCAACCAGGACGTCATTTTTATTGCAATTTCGGGCTTAGCGAGTTGGGATTTGCGTAAAGACTAAGTAGAGGTTGTACGATTGGTCAGATTTGTCAAATGTCAAAGGAGGATCAAGCGTGGTGTAGAGGTATTTCCCTCACAGATATTTCGACCTGTTTATTTTTCTGCTTGGATTGCTAGTTGGGCATCCATAGGTTGTACTCAGAATTTCATCATTTCTTAATAATATAAAACCCTCAGTTGTTGCTCCAGTTTTCCCAAGTTGGGTTTTTCCGAGGACTTTTGTCCAAAAATAAGTGTGTCAATTTTTATGTGTGTTAGCATTTCTTAGTTTCGAACGTTATTATTTTCTGCAGTTTTATTTGTTAAGGTTGCAATGTGATTTATTCGATATTTTTTATATAAAATAAACTGTTAATTAATTAACAATTAGAAGAATTAATTTTTGTTGTTGCAATAGGATTTCAGATGGGGAAGCTCAGAACCGGAGGCAGAAATTCATTAAATTCACTGTTCAAAGGGAGCAGCAAGACGAGTTTCTGGAGGATACGCAAAGCCTAAGCCAAGCAGATCAAATTGCCTGGGGAAGTTCAATTTTTCAGTGCAAGTTGGCATAAAAATTCGACTTGCCAGTTGAGCGATTCCAGCAGGCAGAGGGGGCGAGTTATTCGCTGAGCATATTCCTTGTTTGGGCGCAGATGGTTTTTTAGTAGCAAAATTAGTGTCGGGTGGAAGAGAAAGAGCACACAAAGGGAAAATTTCTATGAGGGGATCTCGATTTTTAGAGATATAATTTTTTCCTTTTGTAGATTAGCATAAGCTGTGGGCAGAGTTTCCCACTCCGAAAGGGAGTGCGAATAGCAGATGCAGCAACCGAGCAAAGGGAAAGAAGGAGATTTTTTACCAAATTCAAACATGGCCACAACTAGGCTTTTAGATATCATGATATGTTGGAGGAAGCCTCCAACTTTGTCATTAGGAAGTCAAGGATGACCTTCCTGTTGGATGAACACGGACTAAAATCCTATATATATAATGTGGTAGCAGTGCTCCCAGATGTGGATTAGCTGAAGGAGTACAGAAAAGAGATGGAAAAGGAAAAGCGGCTGATCCTGGATGGAGTCTGGGATGATCATATAGTTTCACATATAGCTGGAAAAGGCATTGCCAAGGAGATGTAGGACACTCTCGTCCAGCTATATCAGAGAAATTCTGAGCAACGGAAGATGTTTCACCAAGAGAAGCTGAGAATCATAAGGATGTAGACAGATGAAGGCATAGATCCCTTTCTCACTACGATTCAGGAGGTATGAGATCAGCTAGCAGCCGTTGTGGAGGCACCCCAACCCACATAGCTTTAACGATTGGCACTAAATAGTGTCTCAAAGGATTGGAAGGTCTTCATCCAAAGTATATTAGGCAGAGACACATTGCCTGGATGGGACAAGATGTGGTCCAACCTATACCAAGAGGAGTTGAGGCAAGCTTTGTTAAAGAGTTCCATCAGTGGAAGCAGCAGCAAGGGCATGAAGAGTGAGAAGGAAGAGGAGAATGTGGCCCTCGCATCGAAGGGTCCCAGTCAAGGACAAGGGGAGAAGAAAAAGAAAAGGGGCCTATCTAAGGTCAAGTACTTCAAATGTGGTGAGCTTGGCCACTACAGTACACAGTGTACTCTCAGGAAGAAGGACAAGCAAGAGAAGCATGACCAGGTTGTAGCGTCTGTAAAGATAGATGTGTTGTCCTCCAGGTTGGAGGAATTATTCGTGATGTTTGTAGTTATACCTCCAATAAAGAGGTGGGGTGATATGGATCTATAGTCCCATAGCAACGCAGACTTGGGCAGGATGCTTGAGGTGTCCTCCTCATGGATCATTACCTTGCTACAAGGGCCCACAGGATTCAGTAGCAAGATGGATCAGTGTCAGTGATGCAGTCAAAATCCAGGGTGACAGTTGTATACTAGTAGCAATCAGTTGTTGAGGAGTGCAGTGCAGTGTTGGCAGCATTGCAGAGTGGCACAACACAAACCCAACAACATCGCAGATTCCTTGGTGGAAAGTGCAGTGGCTAGTAGCAGTCATATGCTCAGGAGAAAGATGCATCATAGACATGGTTGATTCAGTATTTAGGATGCTTCTCAGTTGTACTAGCAATAGATGAGAGGGAATTGCACTCCAAATGCAAAGTTGTCAGCAGTATGGCAGTGTCGGCAGCAGCATGGATGCAACATCAGAGTTTCCCAGTTGTTGGTGGGTAGTGGTAGTCATTCATAGTGGTTGGACATCAACAGCGTGACAGAGGGTGGTACAAATACAAGGTGTTGTGGCAATGGTGTATCACTAGAACACCTTCCTTGCTAAGAGGGAGTGTCAGTTTTTGTAGCATCATAGGTGTTCTAGTCTCGAAAATTTTTGGAGAGGCTAAAACAATGGAATTCTCCATAACACATAAATCATTTCTAGAAATTTCATCTAGAAGCATCTCAATTATATTATTAGCCTATTTTTAAATATTTTCTAAGTCTAAACTTAGGAAATCTGGTTAATTAATCAATATTAATTGAGATAAGGTGTGAATCATCTAGAAACTCACACAGATCAACTCTGATATGATCTTGTCCCTTGATTAAGTTTCAATCTTGGTCGTTGGAGGTCCAAAAAAATATTATAAGAAGAATTTGATAGTACATGGAGGATACACACACTTGAGATCAATTTCCTTGGAGAGATTGATTTTCCAGAGAGCAACAACCATTTTCGGAAGAGTTCGAGCTCCAAAAGGGAAGCAGAGACAGAGAGCGGCATGGACAATGAGTCCAGAGGAAAGTCTTTCCAAATCTAGAGAGTCGGCCGCAAAAGGGTCATATTTCCCAGTGGAGTTGCGCAGAGCCAGTGCAGAAGGCTTCAAAGGGAGATCGATTTTGCTAAAGGGAAGAGAAATTTAGTTTTTTTTTGTCCAGAAATTCTCCAAGAGGCCAAGCAAATTTCTCCCAAAGGAAAAATTAGCCAAGATATCATTTTTCTTCCAGTCCCGAGCTTCGCGAGTTGGGATCTGCGCAAGGACTGTGTAGAGACTCACGCATGGGTTGTATGACTGGCCATATTTGTCAGTTGTCAGAGCAGGATTAGGCGTGGTGTTGAGGTATTTGCCTCACAAATATTTCGGCCAGTTTATTTTGCTGCTTGGATTGCTAGTTGGTCATCCATAGATTGTACTCAAAATTTTACTGTTGATCAATAATTATAAAAAACCCTCAGTTGTTGCATCGGTTTCCCAAATTGGGTTTTTTCGGGGACTTTTTTCCAAAAATAAGTGTCAGTTTTTATGTGTGTGTGCTAGCATTTCTCAGTTTCTAATGTTATTATTTTCAGTAGTTTTATTTGTGAAGGTTGAAGTGTGATTTATTCGATATTTGTCGTAGCAAATAAATTGTTAATTAATTAACAATTAGAAGAATTAATTCTAGTTGTTGCAATAGGATTTCATACTTGAAATTTTTACATAATTCTCATTCTCCAGGTTTAGATATGAATATGGCATCATTTTTATTGTCCTTAGGAGACCTAGTGTATGTTTAGGTTTTGAAGCAATCTTACCAAATTTAAATCAAACCACATGTATATTCGAAGCCTACATCTGTAGCATGCTTGGAGAAGATAACCCTCATCAGTTGGATGTGTAAGAAAAACCACAAATTATGTTTTAACAACAACATGAAGGGGCATTATCTTGTAGGTTATATGGTTAATTTTTGTGTTGTTTATAGACATCTGGAGGGCACACATTTGGGAGAGTGTTTGTTGTTGCAGCAACATTAAGAACTTAAACCTTAAACAATGTATGGACAAAAAAATTCTTGGGTATTTCCAATTGGAAGTATGGTGCATATAAATCAATGATATGGATTTTTTTTGTTCATGAAGGGGCTGCCCTTAATCTTGCATATCAACATATGTCCAAGATACCTTAAAAAAACATGCTTCCCCTGAAGTCTCGTCTAGAAGATAATGAGGTTCAAAAGGACATACTTAGGTTTTGATTTAGCCTGGTCATTTTGAGGATCCTGGGATTGAGTTTTAGCCAGTAATAGCAAAGTGATGGGCCCCATCTCTACTAAGGTTTTCAACATTCAAGAGATATCCCCAGCTTTGCTACGGTTTTCAACATCCAATTTGACCCTAAGGATGTTTATTGCTGGTAAAATTATCTATTTGATACACTATAAAATATTGAATTGACCATTATAGTAGTCCATGTTGTAAGAGTTGGGCTAGGATTGCCTCATAACAGCACCATGAAGAGAAAAAAACAGAGTGGGTTGATGTAATGAGGCAAAAAAATGATGTATTACCATGCAACCTAAGGTTTTCAAAAGAGTGCCAGCGATATATGTGTGGCATATCTATCTATGTGTGACATATATATAATATATAATATATAGGTGCTAGAATGGAATTCTTGTTAGGCCAACCTATGTCAAAGTTTAGGGCTAATTTGCATAGGATAAATTTTAAACATATGTTGAAAAGGGCCAACATTATTTTGGGAATGTTTTTCACTCTTCTTTGATGACAAATGGTAAAGCCAACCAATGCGATAAAAAAAAAAAATACAGTTTTGTGGGAGCCAAGCTTTATAACATCAAGATAATTTGATGGGTCAAACCTAAGCACTTAGTGACTAATTGTTGCAAACATGGGACTAATATGTCCCTTTGGATCCCAATTGTTTTATTTGGCAGGTTTTAAGATGCCATAATTGTCCACATTTCAACAAGGTGTTACTTCCTTGCTCAATAGGTGTGACTACACATTTGAAGATCCTTTGAGGGCTAAGAATGTGGCTTCTTGGAAACCCATTGCTGGCATGGGAATGGTTGAATTATCATTTGGGAGCATATGTTTCCACTTGTGAAAGGAAGAAAGGCGAGTCCTTGGAAAATTTTGAAGTCATTTTTACACACTTGTAGAAGAGGTCATTCCCACTGGGGGGGCTTATGTGCCCACTTGGAGATTTTCATGGAAATTTTGAAGACTAATTGAAAATTTGTTACTTTTAGATAACAATGGTGTGTTCTATGCTTTAGATAAATTTACTTCAATTTTTCTTATTAGCCCAATATCAATTTCCACATTAGCAATCACATTAACTTGATAGTAAATGGAGATAGAACATAAACAATAAGTAGAAGACAAGCTAAGACAAGAGGACACAATATTTGGCGAATGCTAGGGAAAACCCCCAATGTGGGGAAAACCCTTTGATCAAATCTTCTTATTATTCTTCAAAAGTTCAGCAAAGAGAGAGAGTACATCATACAAAATTTTCTTGCCCAAACATTGTCAAAATAGTCCAGTTAACAGGATGCCCTAACTAGAAATTCAACGCTAGTGGACCCAACAATAATTCTTCTCCAAAGTAGCTTGGTCAAACCCAGTCAATTCGACCTCCAAATAAAGTCAATTCCAACCCAAAACAGTCCTAAAAAACTCGGTCAACGCAAAGTTAATGTTGCGGTCCACGCAAGTCAAACTATTCCCAAAACCTCTCAATCTATGCCAGCTAATACAACCTCGATAAATATGATGAACTGCCTGAAAACTGCAGTAAAAAAGGTGGTGTTGACCCTTGGTCAACACTGGTCAATGCTCCTGCAATCAGCCCAAAAACAGCCCTGAAATTTCCTCCTGAAATTTTCAGTAAAACTACCACAAGTGTGAAGAGAAGTTGCTCCTTTGTTGTACGACCGAATCAAGAGAGGAGAGAGAATGTGTGAGATGAGATGATGTCCAAATGAGGAGAGGGTCTCTCTTATTTATACAATTTTTTGAGAGTGGAGACACATGTGAAAATTTATGAATACAACATTACAGAAATCCTACTGCAGTATCTTGATTTACTTCTCCTACTTGTGATTTAATTATAGAAGTTATTTTCAAAAAATATTGAGAAAATACCGAAGTAAACACAACTAGAAACCTACACACATAGAGATCATTTACTGAATAGTACGCTCATTCGAAAAAGTGACACAGATTTTTCGAACAAATGTCTCCGAAAAATCCCAATTGAGGAAAACCGGTGTAGCAGATATCAGGGTTTATTATTATTAAGCAGCAGTTTCTAAGTAAATCTAAGGTGCCATAAAATTGGAAAACCCAACAGAGAAAACCTCAGCAATCAGAGAAAATGTGAGATATACCTCACTCTCGCAAGTCCCAGCTGATCTGGATGAGAAACTAGTGAAACCCCAGCTGGCTCTACGTAGCTTCTATGCATAAACTACGTAAGCCTACGTAGCGTGGCTAAAGAAATGCGTCACCCTAGCTCTGTGTGGATCTGCCTCTCCCGGATCTAGGTTTCAACCCTCCTGGCTCAAAAAACCTTCTCCCGAAAAAATTCAGGACTTTTCCTTGGAGATATCGTGTTGCCTCTGCGTAGGCCCTGCATGGGCCTACGTCACCCTCTTAAGGGACTGTGTAAATCCATCTAATGGCTGCTCTACCTCCACTGCATCTATGTTGCCCTTACTTTGCACTGCATCCATTGCGTCTCTGTTGCCCTTGATCTGCACTTTACTCTTGTCCCTCCTAACCAATCACTGCATCTGCCCCTCGCTGCAACTCTGATTCACTCAGATCTGATCTTCACTTTAGCACTGCTCTATTAGAAGAATTTGATCTCTTAGACTTTGTGTGTGTATCTCCAACTGACCTGAAACCTTTCCTTTATACTTTTCTCGTTGACACATCAATGATCGTGATTTAATCTCTTATCGATGGCTTAGATTAAAAGACTGCTTGATCCACGTCACTTTGAACATTTCATCACGTGTTTAATTAAAATTTAATTCACCTCAATTTTTCTAATTCCCTAAGTTAGACTCAGGGTCCTCATTAAAAAAAATTAATTATTTTAATATCTCACACACCAGATGAAATTTCTCCAAACGCTTTCTGGGTTTTGGAGGTCTTGTGTGTCTTAGCCCCTCCACAAAATTTCAGGGCTAGAGCACACCCGATGCTACCTCAAAATCTCAACACTCCCTCTTAGAATGAAGTGTGCTCTAGTAATACATCCACACCATGTATCATAAGATCTTGGCATCGGTCTCTATGCTGTTGATTCTTGGCATGTTGCCCTCCATCCACTGCATTGTTGCTTTCTCTATTGTTTCCCATGTCAATACCACTGAAACTGCCACATCTGTACTGCAGCTCCCTCTCAAATTGCTACATCATGTTTCTCATAGCACTGCCACTGCTAACTATTGCACTGCAACTCAGTTGTTGAGAAGTAAGCAACTGAAGGACCTTTGCCCAATCGTTGACATACAAGCCAGGTTGCATATCATCACTGAAGCTTTCTTGGTTGCTACTTTTCATTTTCCTCCTCAATCTGTTGCACTGATATAGCTCTGCACTACATAAGCACTACCTCTCTACGATGTTGAAGTCCGATCAGCCTCTGCATTGTTGCCTCTACATTGTTGCTGCCTTTGCACTGCACTGCTCCCTTTACAGCATATCAACACTGCCCTCTACTTCACTGTAACTTTCTGCAACCATCTCTCTACTTGTCCCGCTACCGTCTTAAGGCTCCCGTAGCTCATATGTGATCCAAGAGTTGGGCTACTCAAGGATCCTGCCACCCATCTGTAGCTTCTCTACAAATCCATATCGCCCCACTTATGTGGCTCATGAGCACTCATGGCTACATCATCATCATTCCCATCATCCTTTGATGTTGTTTCCTTGGATTCAAAAGACCCTTTTTCATTCTTCTTAGGACAAGTGCTGGCGAAGTGTCCAAGTTCGTCACAATTAAAGCACTAGACCTTGGATAGATACCTCTTCTTCTTCCCTTCCTGCCTACGTTCCTTTGATGTAAGGGTTGCATCATCTTCCTCTTCTTTCTTCACCTTGACAGTTATGTTGTTGTTGTTTTTCTCTTGGTGAATCTCCTGATTTCCTCCTGACGAAGGATTTCCCACATGTCTGCCCAGGATGGTAACGTTTCCCTGCCTAATATGCTCTAGACAAGCATTTCCCACTCCACAGTGACTGCATTCAGGGCATTCCTTACCAAGAGTTCTTCATCTGGAGTCGCACCCATGGCAATCAGTTGATCCCGGATAGTTTGAGTCAAAAAAGGAAGGGATCTATCTCCTCACCCTTCTGCATCTGGAACAAACGCATCTTATTCTCTAAAATCATTTTTCTTTGAACAGAGCTTCCCTGATACATCATCTCCAAAGCATTCCACATCTCATTTGCCATTTTCTTCCCAGAAATATGTGGCACGATGTGATATTTGACTCCATCCATGATCAAACGCTTAGCCCACACTTGATTTTCATTGAATTTCTTCAGAAAATCTGGATCAATAGGCACAACTAGGACATTCTCTGCATGGTTCTTGATGTTGTAATCATCCAGGAATGTCAGTATCCTGGCTCTCTAGATGACAAAGTTGGACATGCCATCCAACATTTCCTGATCTCTCAGTCCATGAGAGGCCATCTAGCTCAAATTTGACAAAATAGATACTCTTCTCCCTCTTTTTGTTGCAACTCTCAACAGAAATGTTGGATCTAGGTTTCATGGCTATTAGAAACCCTCTATGGTAGTTGCTCCCTTTCGAAAACTGATTTCCCTCCTGGAAATATCCAACCAAAAACAACTGAACAGTTCTCTATGATCACCCTCCTGATCGAATCTCAGATCTGTTTAGCAGAGCTCTGTTGAGTAATTGTCTTCCTCCCGCTCTTTTTCAACTTAGCTAGGCACAATTTTGCATCTGCAGAATCTCCACCACACCAAAAATTGTTGAAGATCTGAAGCACTACTTCCAGACCACGGAAATACTGCACGACAACCCAAACTTGGACTGCGTCCCTCTATCTGGTTTTTGTGTGAGCTGCTAGTTCAACGCAGCGTCTGCACAGTGCAAGCTGCTTCTGCATCCCTTAGGAAGGCACTATGTTGTCTCTGTGTCACCCAACTGGGACTGCATCAGCCCCTACGTGACTTCTACTAGGATTGCATCAGCCCCTGCATGACTTCTGCTAGGACTGCGTCAGCCCCTACGTGACTTCTGCTAGGACTGTGTCAACCCCTGCATGACTTCTGTTGGGACTGTGTCCTCCTAGTGCTGCGCTGCCCTCTCCAGATTCTCTGCCACTTCATTTGCTACCCTGCAGCAAATATGTCTTCAGCTGATTTGCTGGAGATTCAGCTTGATCTGCAATCGCTCTAATACCATGTGAAAATTTATGAATAAAACATTGCAGAAATCCTACTACAATATCTTGATTTATTTCTCCTACTTGTGATTTAATTATACAAGTTATTTTCAGTAAATATTCATAAAATACCGAAGTAAACACAACTAGTAGCCTACACACATACAGATCATTTACTGAGTAGTACGCTCATTGGACAAAGTGACATAGATTTTTCGGACAAATGTCCCCAAAAAAACCCAATGCAGGAAAACCAATGTAGCAAATATGAGGGTTTATTATTATTAAGCAGCAGTTTTTGAGTACATCTATGGTGCCATAAACTCGGCAAACCCAATAGAGAAAACCTCGGCAATGAGAGAAAATGTGATATATACCTCACCCTCGCAAGTCCCGGCTGATCCAGATGAGAAAATGGTGAAACCCCAGCTAGCTCTGTGAAGAAACTGTGTAAGCCTACATAGCCTGGATAAAGAACTGTGTCACCCTAGCTCTATGTGGATCTGCCTCTCCCGAATCTTGGTTTCAGCCCTCCTGGCTCAGAAACCCTTCTCCCAACAAAATTCAGGACTTTTCCTTGGAGATACTGCGCTGCATCTGCGTAGGCCTTGCGTGGGCCTGTGTCACCCTCCTGAGGGACTTCATAACTCCCTCTGATGGTTGTGCTTCCTCCACTGCGTCTCTGCTACCATAGTTTTAAAAATCGGTCAGACCGGCTCGGAATTGACTGAGCCAACTGAGCCAAACCCCCCGACGGACTAACTCGGTAGAAAAACTGGTCCGGAGGCCGGTTTGTGACCGAATCGGCCAAGCCAGTCACCAACTCGGCCAGTTCGATCACAAACCGGTCAGCTCGGCCGAGCCCTAGCTAAACCAGCCAAGCCAATCCAAGCCAGCCGCGAACCCCATTTTGCCTCCAAAACGGACTTCAAATTAGTTTTTTTTTTGTTGTTAGGGTTTTTGTGCAGCAATCTAACCCCTCCCTATCCTATTAAAGCTACCCAACCCCTCTCATTTCCTCACGTCTATCTCATTGCATTTGAGTGAACATTTGTGAGGAATTTGTGAAGAGTTGTGGAGTTTGTTTTTGGAGCAACTTTGAGGAGTATTTTGGCCAAGCTTTGGAGCAGCAATGAGGAGCTTATTGGGAAAGCTTTGGAGCAGCATTGAGGAGTTGGTTTTTTGGAGCTGCATTGAGGAGGCTAGAGCCTAGAGTTATTTCCCCCCCCCCCCCTTCTAAAATCTGCCTTTGCTTGTTTTTTTTTGGCAAATCTAAAAATGGAAAACATAGTTTTTTGTGAAAGAAATGAACATAGAATGAATTGTTTTGTTTTGTTTTAATTTTCAGATTTAAACTTTTCCTTTCCAAGTCAAAAATCAGTCCAAAATGGCCCCTATAATGAAAGACATTTGTTAGGCATATGCTGAAATGGTTGATGATCAAATGCATTGCAAATTTTGTAAGAGAAAAATTAAGAGGGGTGGGGGGGCATTTATAGACTGAAACTACATTTGGTTGGTCTTAGAGGAAAAATTACTCCATGTGAAGCACTAATAGAAGAAATTGGGGAAATTAGGAAGGATTTGAGAGATCAATTTCAAAATTTTGGGGAAGACAAATCTAGGCAAAAAGAAATAGAGGTTGAAATTGGGAGGAAGATAAATACACAACACATGATGGCTGTCAACCCAACTTTTGATTATGAGGGTTATTCATCTATCCCTTGCACTGATGCATCAAACCCTTTTCACTATGTTCCTCCCTCTATGGAGTCTATTTTTGAAAAGGGCAAGGATGCAATGAGAAATAAGGGTATTATCAAAAGTTTTTTCACACCCTCTTCTCCCTCTGATAGTGCACATGGTCCTAGTCCTACAAGTATAGGTCAGGTGCAGCCCACTTTAGATCGGAATTGGAAAAAATATTTGAGAGAAATTCTTGTGATTACATTGCTAGATGGTGGTATGATGCTGATATTCCCTTCAATGCTTCTCGTTCACCATATTACGAACCTATGTGCTGGAAAGGGCTTGAAAGGCCATACCATGCATGAGTTAAGAGGATCTCTTTTGCAAAAAGAGATTGTGTCCATTGATGATTATTTGAAATAATTCAAAAAATCATGGGCACATACAGGATGTACCATCATTCAGATGGATGGACTGACCAGAGGAACCGTACCATCATAAAAGTTCTTGTCTTTTGCCCTCAGGGAACCATGTTTCTAAGATTAGTTGATGCATCTAATAGGGTGAAATATGGACACTTTTCATTTCAGCTTTTGGATGAGGTTGTTGAAGAGGTGGAGGTGGAAAATGTTGTTCAAATCATCACAGATAATGCCTCTAACTATGTTCTTGCTGGTAAATTGTTAGAGGAAAAACACCCAGCCATATTTTGGACCCCATGTGTTTCACATTACATAGAACTCATGCTTGAGGATATTGGTAAAATAGATTAGATCAAGAACACTATAGAGCATTCCAAAAGCATCACAAAATATATTTACAATCACTCATGGATTTTGAACCTCATGAGGAAACACACGGGGGGGAAGGAAATTATTAGGCCTGCCATCACTAGATTTGCAACACATTTTTTGACATTGCAATCTATGATTTCCCAACATAGAAACTTGAAAAAATTGTTTTCTAGTGATGAATGGAATGAATATCTTTCGGCTCACAAATAGGATGGAAAATATGTGAAAAAGAAAGTTAATGAAGAAATATTTTGGAAAAAGGCAGCAGAGATTGTGAAACTTGTTGGGCCACTGGTTAAGGTGTTGCGGTTGGTGGATGGGGAAAGATTGGCTATGGGCTTCATTTATGAGTTTATGGATCAAGAAAAGGAGAAAATAGGGGCAGCATACAAGGACATAGTGGGTAAGTATGGGCCCATTTGGGAAATCATTGATCAAAGATGGAACAATTAACTCCATCACCCTATACATGCAGCTGGGTATTTTCTGAACCCAAGGTATCATTATAAAGCTCAGGAAGCAAGAGCTTTGACTGGGAAGGTTGGAGATCGATTGATTGAATGCATTGATCGCATGATCCCCACAGAGAGTGGCCAGTTGCTAATACACAATTAGATCACTGTGTTCAGCCAAGCCAGAGGTACCTTTAGCAAGAACCTTGCAAGGATTGCAAGGGAATCAGATGAGCCAGGTAAACAAAGAATTTCAATTTTCAAATTCATATTTTATTATTTTGTATAATTGTTTATAATTTCAAAGTTGGATATAATTTGTTGAGCTAACTGAAACTCATTACACAACTATTTGTTTTGTAGCACAATGGTGGGAGGCATTTGGTAGCCATTGTCCTGAATTGCAGAGGTTTGCAATCCACATTTTGAGTCAAAATTGTAGTGCTTTTGGGTGTGAGCGCAATTGATCTGTCTTTGTGAGGATTCACACAAAGAAGAGAAATTTTTTGGAGAAAAAATGGTTAAATGATCTAGTGTATGTCCAATACAACCTCCGATTGAGACGCAACCAATTGCTGAACAAAAGACCTAATTCAGATCCCATTTTGTTGCAGGATATTGATCCAACATCAGAGTTTGACTCTGATGAGGATATTAGTGTGGGGATGGACTTCGATACACAGGTAGAGGCTCTGTTCAATGGAGATCCACTAGAAGCAGGCCCAGTCCCAAGCCCTCCAGTTGCAGTCGTAGGCACTTCCTCTAGTCTGCCATGACGGAGGTGCATAACTCCTTTATCTCAGGCTCAACATGTTACAGTTCTAGTTGAGGATGTTGATTCAAAGGACGAGAGAGTGGTTTCCCCCTTTGGTTCAGATGTTTGAGGTAGAGGATATTGGATTTTAAAATGTCCAGCATTAGTGACTATTCATGTTTTGTTGTAGAGGCCATTTAGAGCCTCCTTGGCTTCTTCTTCTTCTTCTTCTTCTTCTTCTTCTTCTTTTTTTTTTTTTGATCTCTATATCATCATCATGTATTGGACAATGCATTAGGTGAAATTTTGATATAATGGATATATTCATTAGCCTTTTTTGATCATATTTTGTCTTTTTTCTATATTGTAATGCTTTGTGTTTGGAAACATGAATGAAAATCTTTAAATTATGTTTTTTTATAAAAAAAAAAATATTTAATGTATTTTTTACAAATATGGAGTCATTAAAACCGAACCGGCCGAGTCGATACCGATTCGGAGTCAGAGTCGGAGCCGACCCTCAGCCGTTTCAGAACCCGAGTCCAAGTTTTAAAACATTGTATTTTTTCCTTGTTTTTCACTGTACTCTTGGCCCTACTGACCAATCACTGCATATGCCCCTCACTGCAACTCTGAGTCACTCAAATCTGATCTTCGTCCGAGCACTACTCCATCAGAAGAATTCGATATCTTAGACTCTGTGTGTGTGTCTCCAACTGACTCCAAGCCTTTCCTTTATAATTTTCTCGTTCACACATCAACGGTCGTGATTTAATCTCTTATTGACGGCTTAGAATAAAAGACTGCTTGATCCGCATCACTTAGAACATTTCATCACACGTGTTTAATTAATTCACTTTAATTTTTATAATTCCCTAAGTTAGACTTAGGGTCCTCATTAAAAAAATATAATTATTTTAATATCTCGCACACGAGATGAAATTTCTCCATATTCTTTCTGGGTTTTGGAGGTCTTGTTTTACATGTGGTGTGAATTCCCCTAAAATTTTGTTTTAAATTAATTAATTGAAGAAAAAGGCTTATGTGATTTTCTCTCTTATAATTTGTCTCTGGATGGATGAGTTGAGTTAATTTTCTTGGCTGAAATTGTGATGTGATGTGACATTTTTTCATGTACACTTGTGGTGGATCTTGGATGATGCATGGTGAAGTAAATTTATTTTATTTATTGGACTCACCGTGGCATTATGTTACTTGGGACAAATGTTCATGTGCTAGGTTAGTTTATTTGGTATTTGCTTCATTTCCCCATGTTGATATATACCTTTAATAGAGAAATAGATAGAGCAATAGAGATACCTTTTACTTTCCCCTCATCATCTGAAAAATTTTATACCCTAGATCTCAAACCTTAGGTTAATTTAGTTTATTTGCAATATCTTGTTTGGATCCAATTATGTTTCCAAGGAAACCATAAAATTGTTTAATTCCTTGACTCCATATGCCCCCCTCTCCCTCTCTCTCTCACGCACACACATATTGACTGAACTATGTTTTCAAGGACACCTATTTGAGACTCCATTGGTTGAATTAGCCTTTAGATTGTCCTACAAGAAATTTTGAGCCCATATCCTAAAAGTACCAAGCCCTACCAATCCTATCCTAGGGAGAACGCCCCTTGAGCAGGAGGAGAGCTAGTCAAAAGCAAGAAGAGGATTGGTGAGGTGACAATGGCCCCCTCTGAGGTACAGTGGGTCTCACGTGTGGGTTTTTGGACTTTATCTCAAAAAGTGAAAGAATTCGATGTAACAAGTACCATCCTTAGAATGAGGGGAAGTGCGTGATAATTTTCCTTGGGAGATATTATTTGGGGAAAAATTAGCAGGAAATGGTCTTTTGGGGACAAATTAGCAAGAATAGGGAGATTGAACATATTTAGAATACTAGAACAAGTGTTTGGGCCAATTTGTTGTACAATGGTGCTATAGTATTCCTAGGTATTTGAAGTATTTCCCTACAAGAAAAATCTATGAATTAAGGACCAAGTAAAATATGTCATTTTTGTTTCTAAATGCATTTTCCAAATAGATTTTAACTAATAAAGCCGAGTTTTCTTGTTAGCATTGTTATTCCAGATTTTTTTGAGCTTGGCTTCAAGTTTGGGCTTGCTTGAAAGCCATTTATAACCATTAGCCAACTTGTACTTTATTCTATAACTAGTCTTTCCACTGAGTCGGTGGCTTCAATAAGCCAAGTGAAAGAGGTTGTTGGCATTGTTACTCCATATTTTCTTGAGCTTGGCTTCAAGTTTTGGCTTGCTTGAAATCCATTTATATCCATTACCCAACTTGTACTTCATTCTATAACTAGTCTTTCCACTAAGTTGGTGGCTTCAAGTTTGGGCTTGCTTGAAAGCCATTTATATCCATTACCCAAATTGTACTTCATTTTATAGCTAGTCTTTCCACTGAGTCGGTGGCTTCAATAGGCCAAGCGAAAGAGGTTGTCTGGGATTTGCCTTTGAACCTTCGATAGAATAATTTTATTTTCCATGTTAAGCTTGAATTTTGTTTTAAGGTCTCGTTGATTATTGCTGGAAAAATATGCTTTGATACCATTGGAAGTTAGAACATAAAAAATATATTCTGATATGATGTTGAAGCTAGCAAACATGAAAATTCCACAAGGAAGGTAGAGTCTTCACATATATTGCAGAACACATGTAAATATTGACACCAGATTTATTGTGGAGAAACTCTCATGGGATTGAAAACTCCACCCTAAATTTTTATTCATTTGTTGGCTCCAATAGGCAAAGCTTTAGAAAGAGGTTGTCTAGGATTTGCTTTTGAACCTTCAAAAACAATTATTTTTGCTATGTCAAGCTTGATATTTTCTTTTAAATCTCAATTATATTTGTTATAAAAAGATGTTTTGAGGGCATATTCAAGGGAGGGCATGGAGAAACATTCCTAAAGCAAATTTTCATTGATGCAAATCATAGAAACAATGAAAACACACAAAAAAATTTCCCCTAATCAAATATTCAAAGAGTGTAGGTAAGAAGATGAATGACCCCAAAAGTAGGTCAATGGAACTTAAGAGTAGGGGAATTTTTTTTTTCTGTAGCAACTCAAAACTATAAGTTCTATTCAATTTGAAGCCTTTGCTCTAAAACAAACGGCAAAATGCACAAGCTTAGATGTGCAAAATGCCTAAACTGAAATGCATTGTAATTAAACAAAGATTGAAATCCTCATTTGTCTAGAATAGAACTTTAGAAATCGATAGTTCTTCAAGTCATCGTATGGGTGAAAATAGGTGAGCTTGAGTGCAAGAGGTTAGGGTTGGCGTGAGGTATTGAAGCTTTGATGTCATGTTAGTAAACCATGCTCTGCTACCATGTTAAAGTTGGAATAATCATGTGAAAATATCACTAGAGTCTCCACAAATGTTTGAATATTCATGTCAAAATAATTTTAAAAATTTTGCACAACACACATAAAGATCCACACCAGATATATAGTAGAGAAAACCCCACGGGTGGAAAACTCCTCTCTAAAACATTGCTTTATTCATCTTTTCTAGTGTTTCACAAATGAGACAACCTTGAATATGTAGGAGTGGAGTTTTAATTAGCTGCCCCTAAACCCATAAAATTTTGGAGTTGGACCACAAGCCCACTCATTTCTCTTCAATGCTAGTTACAAAAACTAATAAAGGGTGATAAATAAATGACTTTAATGACAATGGGACCACAAGTCAAGATAGCTAACATATCTCCAACAATATCTCTCATCTGCTATTACTTGCTTTCGTTCCCTCCTTGTGCTAAATAAAAAACAATGGAAAATTTGCATACCTTTTGACCTACTCACACTTTTATTTCTTCTCTCACCTCTCTCTCTTTGCTAGACAATTTTGTTTCTTTAATCAATTCTAACTTTTAGAATTCCCATTGGGGAAAATATTTCATAATGGAATAATATTCTTAACCATGAAAAATGATACTCTGTAGTATAATGTATTGAATGTATATTTCCAAACAATAGAATATACTTTGTTATATTTCCAAACAATAGAATATACTTTGTTGAAATTTCATGCCCTCTAGGTCTGGTATGTAACCTAGCTAGGAACACAACATGCTAGAAAAGCCCAACACAAAAGCACACTGGCCAGAACAACAGTTAAAAAATAAAGTAAAAAGACATATATGGCCCAAACCTCATTTCTCATTAGTACATTAATAAGAAAACATTAGGTATCCCATATCAAGGATCATGGCCCTTTATGAAACCTGATACAAACTAGTATACATAGTATACAAAATCTAGGGCTTGAGGTCTAATCCTTTAGACCTTCAATATACCCATCACAAGCTTGAATCGTTGTGGCAGTCCTTTTCCTTCATTCCTTTCTGTTCTTTTTTCCCTTGATGTACCTTGATGTAGCTCTTGTCCTTTAGCTACTATAGAATTCTTTTGTGCATGATTTGCTCCTTTACATCAATGACATGAGTGTTGCCCACCAAGCATACTTCCTTACCCTACATCTTCGAACCCCCATCTTGAGGACCTCCCTGTTTTCAACCTTGGCCACACTTCAACCTTCACATTCAATCGTTTTCTTGTTCCTGGTAGACTCGAGTTGCCTTAAATTAACTTCGGCTAGTTCAGTTTAGGATTTATAGTCCCTCGACCCTACTCCTAGGGCTAGACCATCCTGCAACTAGCCCTAGTTTCATGCGACCCTTGTAACGGATCAGCATGGACCTACAATCAAGCCCCCTTTCCACCTCAGCAACTCAGATCAGAACTTAATAAAGGTCACATAACCCTTGATCAAGCTAAAATATCTTGGATTTTTCTTTCTTGTGGCACATGGCTTACACAAGAGTCCGACCAGCCCTCTTCTAGGGCTCAAATCTCCCTCACAAATCATAGGTAGCATAGGCCTTGCTAGTTTATACTCCTTCACCAACAATACTTCATTAACGTAAACTCAGCAACCCTTCTCTATGAATATTAGTCCTCCTTCATTGCCTCATTGGCCTCTCAACAGGCATGAAGCACCTCAAACTTGCTCCACAAGCCCCTGAGGCCTCTCATCCCCTCTCCTTTGCATGCAGCCTACCTCAGACAGGTTGAGGTCAGGTCTTTTCTGCTTGCATCCATATATACCTCGACCCTTCTTTTATTCATAAAAATGAAGTCTAACAATGCCACTTCTCTGACTATGAGAGATCTGAGGCCTCCTGCCTCCTTCTAGGGCTTCAACTACCCTCTTCTAGAGCAGAACAAAAACTCGGCCAGCAGATACTATCAACACAGAATGTCAGACAAAAAAACATGGATTAATCTCTTCCTCAGACAAAAATATCATACCTTCTTACTTGTCCTTCTTCTAATTTCATATATGCAACTTCTCTTGGGCTTGTTGTTCTCACAAGATGGATTGTGATGAATGAAATGACCTCTCATAGGTTTCTTATTTATACTTTACTTTTAGGATTTTTTAGGAAAACCATAGATCCTTTAGGGTTTTATCCACTCGGCCCTTTAACCATAATTAGAATAAACAATATTAAGTTGGGTCTCAAGCCCACTACTTTGGGTCAAAACCCCAACCACTTGGGTAACCTGCCCAACCAAATTACTTTTGGTGTGTTTTCTCCACTCGGAAATGCCTTCCAAGCTACCCAAATTCCAACATACTTATGATTTTTGTGAAATTCCTGGCTACCCAAAAGGTGTTATTAACCCAATTAATTATTTCTTGTAACTTGTTCATGGGAAATTGATTATTCTGCAGGAAGTAACAAATAATAACATGAAAAACACCAATCACAAAATAAAATTACCGGAAATATATGAGAAACCAATCACACAATTTACACAAATATATTTGGACAAAAAACATCCCTAGAAAATCCCCAGTGTGAGGAAAACTAGTTTTCAGATCTAAGGTTTTTTATTAATATCTTCAGTAAAAATTGTTATTGAGAAATTACCACTGCTTCCCAAACACTAGCAAATCTCCACCAATATTTTTGTCTCCACTTTTGAACAAATTGGAATGGGAAACTTCACTATCTCCCTTTGCATATCAACCCAACCCTTTCCTACAATTCACACTGGAAATATGGCAGCCTACAAAAATTTGATATGGCTTTCCTATAGTTCTCACTGCCTTTCTTGCAATCGCACTACTCTTACTGCAATTTGCACTGCCACTAGAAGTCTCGGTTTGGCTTTCTCAGCAACTCGCACCACCTCTAGGAATTCACTCTGGCAATTTGTGTAACCTGGAAAATTTGACCTCCTTCTATATAAATAATTCGGCCTCCTTTTATCACTCAGAAACTAGAAACCTCTATGAATAATAAACTCTAGCAATTTCCTCCTAATCACTACAACTAAAAACCTCTTGGTGTCTCTGAAAATCACCCTCTCAATTGATCTCTAATGTTGCCCATCAATCTCCTTTATAATCTCTCATTCACTAATGAATGGCCACGATTAGTTCATTTGATCCAAACAATGGCTAAGATCATCTTATAAACTTTCCACATGCTTCTAGAGGTAAATCGATCTTATCCCAACTAATGTCAATTAGTTATTCACTTTCCCTAAGTTACACTTAGGAAATATTTTTTTTAAATCAATAATTGACATAATTAAGATATTACCCTTAGGAAAAATTACATGCGCTTGGAGATTATTAATTTCTCCTTGTTCTTAGCCTCACCTATTCGAGCTACAATATTCAATGCTTGCTTTCCATTCAAGTGTCTGAGATACAATATTCAACATTTCTTTTGCATTCACTTGAATTTCTTAATTGATACACCAATGCAATAATAATAATCCCCTCAAACCTCCTTTAGAAAATACAAGTCAGCCACTCATTATATACAAACACTCTCTTTAAAGGCATCTTTTGCTGACGAATATATTACAACAAAATGAAGTTAGTAATAAATTTCCCTAGGCCACACTAACTCCTTGCTCTCAATGAATTGCCTCATCATGGCAAGCACAAGAGCATAATTATATATAAATGTCACTCTACTTTCACTTTGATCAACACATTCCTTGACCCAAGTTAATTTCCCTTTGTCTTCTAACATAAGGTTTGTGCAACGTGTTGTACAAGGTGTCTTATGTTTCTTCATCAACATTTTTTGCGCTAAAACATAATTAGCAATTTTATTAATGAAAATTTGCACAACATTTTTGTCCTCTCCACAATTTATTTTGAAGATTGTAGGGAAAATGACATCATTCAAAGGATGCACCAAATATTTGGTGGAAAATTATAACTTTAGGACATGAAAGAAAAATCTTAATTATGGTCCTTTCCCTTCCATCTGTCCAACCATCTTACATAACAGTGTATCTTGTTTCTATCCAAGATCCCCACAACACTTTCAACTTATCTATGGTATCCTAGGTCACATAGTTCAGATTTGAGGTCAGGTTCAACAACACAGGTTCAATTTGAATTCAAATTTTTTTATGAGGTTTAGATGAAATTTGCGATGAGGTTCATCAATATACATTTTCCATTATCTACAAATTCATACTACAATGGTGACCAATCTATGGATAAAAATCCTATGTGCAATGGCACATTCTATAGGCTATATCTTGAGTTGTAGGTTGTGGCACAGGCTACAAGCCACAGCTTGAGTTGCGGGTCATGTCAAATCCCCTAGAGCTTGGGCACAACGAGGGTGGAAAGTTGCAACAAAAGAAATATTTGTGGGTAGTTGACTATCGCCCTAAAAGGTTTATGGTCCATCTGATAGTGGTAATGGAGGGTTGAATTTGCATGGAGAAGAGAATTGAGACTATAATTTGCATCAAGCAGTCCCACAGTCAAGGGTTAAGGTTAGCAGGATCAAGTGTCAGCAACATGGGCAATGGAGACTAGTTGGTTGAGTGAAGAGTAAAAAAAAAGGTGCAAAAAGGATTCTAAGTCAATGGATCCAGGGTTAGCAAAATTTTATTTTATTATTTATAAAAAATGAGAAAACCAATAAAAAAACCCAATTTTCCCTTCAAGTTTGAATTCAACGTAAGGTTCACCCCTTAGGTTTTAATTCAACTTGAGGTTTGGTCATGAGGTAAGAAATTGTTTTACGTTTGTATAATTTTGAACCTCAAGCTTGAATTTCAGTGAAACATGTGACATAGATAGTATCAATGTTTTTAGCTTGCAAAAGGGATTGCTAAGCTTCTCAATGCTCATAGTTAGAGTATTTAAAATCTAGACCACAAATAACAATTGCGTCATGGAATGATATAATATGTTTCCCATAAGAGGCATTAAAGGAAAATTAGACCAATACCACCATCTACCTATAATTCTCTCTGCCTTTTTGCTACTCTTTTGCCTTCCAACATGAATCTAAGGCTTTGTGTGCACCAGGTGGTGGGTGCGCCAAATCATATACTATTTTGTCTATTACTTGAGATGTTTGCATCATCTCCAAAAACAGAAAACCCTTAAGAAACCTCACTCACCTAAATTTCTAGCGCCTCTCCCAATATTTGTTGCATGCCTCTTTACTTTTCTCTTCTAATTTTTTCCATTTTTCTCTAGGAATCCCTATATCATGATTTCAAATGTCTTATTGGGACAAACAACTAGATTGTTGTCAAAGAGTGTAGCCACATAGTATAGAAGCTGGTTTATACCCCAGTGTATTTATCATTGCATCATTCACATCTTACCCAAAAACCCTCCAACTTTATCTTTATCCCAAATTGCCAGCAATGTCTAAGGTTTTTTATAATGGTTTTGAAGAAAATTTCAAGCCTTAACCAAACTAACCTAAAAATTCAAAGATGAGAATTTGGGAGAAAAAAGAAATGTAAAATACTTTTTCATTCCAACATGAATCTAAGGTGCTTTGTGCACCAGGTGGTGGATGGGCCAAATCATAGACTAGTTTGCCTATTACTTGAGATGTTTACATCATCATCTCCAAAAAGATAAAACCCTTAAGAAACCTCACTCACCTCAATTTACAGTGCTTCTCCCAATATTTGTTGCATTCCTCTTTACTTTTCTCTTATTTTTTCCATTTTTCTTTAAGCATCCCTATATCATGATTTCAAATGTCTTATTGGGACAAACAACTAGATTGTTGTCAGAGAGCATAGCCACATAGTATATAAGCTGGTTTATACCCCAGTGTATTTATCATTGCATCATTCACATCTTACCCAAGAACCCTCCAACTTTATCTTTATCCCAAATTTCCAACGGTGTCTAAGGTTTTTTATAATGGTTTTGAAGCAAATTTCAAGCCTTAACCACACTGACCTAGAAATTAAAAGATGAGAATTTGGGAGAAAAATGAAATTTGAAATAGCTTATGTATCAAAATGTGGTCCCATTTTTTTTGGAAATCTGATTATAGTAACTTATAGCTATTTTTCAACCAAGTGGCCATGCTATGAGGGGCATCCCTATTCTATCAAAATCATCCACACCCACTCAAGAGGTTTTGAACACGGGTCTCCATGTTAATAAAAATCCAATCACCTCACTAATTGCTACTATGCCCACAACCATGGACTGTAGCCTCTATTATTCTTGTTATACCCATCAAAAACCATTTTAAAATGCCTTCAAATGCTCCAATGCTGGTTCTAGACGGCTCCTTGCCACTCCCAAGCACTTGAAGAAAATATCCTAAGATAAATAACTTTAAGAAGATAAGAACTGCAAGTTGACCGAATTCTTTTGCCAGTTGAAAATTACCTTAAGGCCAAAATATTACAGCTAGCCTGTTAAATCACTCGAAATTCTCCTTAAAACCCTGAAATCTATTTGCAAATGGCCTCCAAAAAATTTTCACAAATGATTTTGTGTTCGACTCAAGGGATTTTTAAGCAAAAGACAAGGTTAAAACTCTCTTTTATCCCCAAAACCACCAACATATTCAAATACTTCCAGACTCATTCAGACTTACCATACTCCATTGTGCTTGGGAGAACTTGCCAATGCTCACAAGTAAAACAAGTATTAACTGCCCAATGCTTGGTTAATGAGAATTTTTCCCCAAGTACTCGCCAAGAAGCCACACTCCTGAGAAATGTTTTAAAACATGGACTTAACCACAAAATCAGTCAAGGGTCAACTAGGACTCAGAATGACTCAGATTGATCTGATTTCAATTACTCAGTTTACTAAAAAAATACATATAATATTTTTATTTTAATAAAAAACTATATTTTGAAGATTCCAAACCATTAGCCTCCATGTAAGGGTGAATATATCAAAATAGAACCATGTGCAATACATATTAGCAACAAAATACATAATCAGTGAGGCTCTAAATGGCCTCTATAGTGGGAAGGACCCTTTTAGAGCCTATGGAGTGGGAAGGACCCTTTTAGAGCCTCTGGAGAGGGAAGCACCCTTAAATTGGATTAGAAACTATAATTTTTGAATGACAAGAGGTAATACCCTCCATCAAAAATTTACCCTTCAAGTATCTACATAATATAAACCTAGAGATACTCCACCAAAATTACAAGGGGAAGAAGTACTAATATGTTGTGGGAAAATTCAACAAACCACGCATGTGACAAAACGTTGCTTTCACATAGAAATTTCAATCCTAGATAAACCCACAAATTTATACATACAATCAATGAGCAGGCTTTTCAACGGCTAAAATTACGCTAGAAAAATGTGCCAGGCAGGTTGAAGCCCAGCCCAAATCCCAAGATAACAGAAAATAATACCTCCAACCAACAACAGAATTTGTGGCATGTAATGGACATGTTTGTACCATCAACATAATGGAGGAGGAAACTACCAAAATCCCTTAGAACAAACTTTCCATAGGCACAGTAAATATATCTTCTCAAACCCCAAGTTTGTTGGGCAGATTTACAACATGTTGGCAAAAACAAGAAGAAGTCGGTGGAGGGGCTGCGAAGAGGCTGAAATAAGGCCAAAAATCTGCTCTAAAATATTAGCAAAAATACAGGGCAAAGAATGACCTCTGCATAACATAACATGCCAAATTTCCATCAGGAATCAACTTGGCTGAGAAGGCATGAACTCATTCGAGTTGAGTCGGTTTGGTATTGAACCATCCAAGTCATGCTTTGTTGTTTGGTAACAAACTAGTCTAACTCAGCTGAGTAGCTTCTGGCCCTCTGAACCAATCCGTTTGCCAAGATGACATGGTAGTCTGATTCAACTTGGTCCAAGTTTTAAAACAATGCTCACAAGTACTCCCAAGCAACACCCTGGGGTATGGAAACTGTTGGAAATGTTGTCATTGATGGCAAAGGAAGAACACCTGAAACAAGAAAAGTAGCAGAGGTAGCAAAAGAAAGCAGCAGAGTTAGAAAAGAAGTAGAGAGCTATTCAAGGTGCATAATAGTGAGGACAGAAGGAGGGCCATTGATTTTGATAAGGGGTTTGGAGTGAAAAGATGTTCAGAGACAGAGTAGTAAAGTTTAAGAGGGATATTGGTTGTTGTATTCTGAATTATAGGTTTATTGGTTGATTTAATTTTGTGTGAACATACTTGGTTCCAATCAGTATATGACAAGCTCTGAAATAGACTCTGTAAGTTTGGATGTATACATTAGATGATTGGCATGTTTTGCAATAAACCACTATTAATTGAAATGATAAGAACAGGGTTTGCGGATGAGATAGATCTAAGTAAGAATTTGTGAGGTTCGATCTGCATTCCTGTGTCAAAGCCACAAGTAATAATGTTGTTGGTTGCTGTTGTTGAAACTGGAGTCACCAGCAACACAAAATGATGTTCATCGATGAGAAACTGCAATCGAAGTGCAGTGCAGAAGGCGCTATAATGGTTTGCAGTGAATCGAGGTTTAAGTTACAATTTGAGATCACGGTTTATAGAGCATTCGAAAGAGGAGATTGCACATTCTGCCGTGTAATTTCATTCAATATACATTTAGAGGTGAAGTACACAGCTGCTGTGCATAACCAATGAAGAGAGGGTCTGCTCTCTGTTTAATGAAACTTTGGGCCTTTTTGATATCTGTGTACAATCGGGATTTTGGGTGAATGGAGAAGTTAGAATGGGAATAATACATTTCAGATGTATGCCTTGACGAAGCACCAAAGAGTAGAATTCCATAGGTATAGGTAGCATGAGATTGAAGGGCAAAGGTTCGAAATTGTTCGATACAATGGAACAGTGAATAGCGTGGCCAATTCAAGTAATGGACCAGCGTTGTAGAGCCAAATCGAGATCATGGGGTATTGTTACATCTCAACGGAACCATGCAAGGAAAGAATAAACACGAGCGATGGTGTAGAAGGCGAAACTTCGGTGGCAGAGCGATGGAGTAAGTATAGCCATGGCACAGTAGAAAAAATCGAAATCGAAGTTATAAAGAATGAAACGGAACCTGGAGTGGGGAGTAACCAGAACCACGAGGTATGAACAGTGACAGTGGGTTTGGAACACCACACGGTTTTCATCGCACCGCTTTTGTACGATAAGCGGTATTTCCAAATCGAACACGATATATGCCAGGGGCTGACACGTGGTCTTAAGCGGTTTGGAGAACCCGCTCTCATCGCGAGTTAAAGCCCGTGCATCTAACCCGTGCGATTGTCGTAGGATTGGAGGGTTGAAGCGCAATAAGACAGCGACTGTTGATGAGCAGGGAAAGTTAATGCTGGGACCCATTGTCATCATGCATTAACACTCGTGCATTTAATTCAAGCGATATGTGGTTGTGTTTGTTGGATCACAACAGTCGGTGTGACGAATTCTTTGTCGTTGGATGATGTGGGTGATTGAAGGATTGGGCCAACTCATCGTGTGAGGTTGGAGTGATAACCTCCGGATAGTTTGACCATGCGACTACCATTGGATAGTCGAAGGGTAGCGCGATAGACTTGTAGCCCTTGGATGAGGGCGATAGTTAATATATGTATGTTGTGGGTCCAATGTGGTTTTAAATGTTTATGGTTGGCCTTTTATTTAAAGTTTAGATTATAACCATAGTGCAATTATAAAGTAAGCCTCCGCATATTTTTATAACAGCAGACCAGTAATGAAGTCCAAGGCTTATTATATGTTTGATGGCTGGTACTTTGGGTTAAAGGAAATTCGAGTAATTAATCTGAATACTCTTAAGAATAGGTCCTCATATGGTGAAATTGTAAAATTGATATTAATCATGAGGATTGGGAAAAGCTTCCGAAATTGAAACGAACATTGGCTGAGTTTTATTAAAAGAACATCGTATATGCTTGAGGGTTTATAACCTTATTAAAGGAAGGTTCCGCACAGTATTTAAATTCTCAATTGAGATTATTGTGAGTTTCCCAGATTGTGCATAGTATTGGAGGATAGACTAACCATTTGGGTTATGGTTTCTAAGGTTCAAATATCAAAATAATAATGACGAGAATGAACATTAATTTCTTGAAATTGCATAGAGAGAATATATTAGGTTTATGACCATGGCGATATTAAAGCCTCCGCATTCAATTATTTAAACTTCCAGTGAAGGAAACCAAAGCATTGGAATTTGCCCAGATTTAAAGTCAGCAGTTATATATATTGTAAGGCAGCTATATATATATAGCAGACACACAATCACGGTGAAGAGGAATATGCACAGGAATGAATTTGACACGTGTACAAGCACAAAAAACTGGAAAATATGCAGAAGACAGTGAGCAGAAGAAGGCAGAACAGTTACCTAACAGCAGCAGAAAAGACAAAGCCAGCAAAGCCAAAAGCCATAAAATGGGCTAAGTAAAATTGTCTTTATGTAACTGAAAATGTGAATGTAAATGTTGTAATTGATTTTATATTGTTTGTGATGCATTGGCAAGTATCCTAAGGAAAAGAAGAACCCCACTGTAACATGGAAATTTGTACATATTGTTATAATTTTAAAATGAGTTAGACAAAGGAATGAGAAGGCAGAAGCCAAAGAGTCATGGTTGTTCACTCCAAATTCCTTGTGGAATAAAAATAGTCATGTGATGAAATCTATATATAATATCAACTTGATATGCATAAAGAAGTCAGAGAGTGTGAATATATAAAATGCAGAGTATGAAGAATTGAGGAGAAAGGACAAGAAGAAGGAGGAGTTGAGCAGAGATGATGCAGGGCTGATATGAGGACTGATGGACAGCAGAAGAGAAGGTATTGAACAGAGCTGATATCCAAGGTAAATCAGCAAGTGTTTTTCTTTTGAAAGAATAAGGAAGTTGGAGCTTCCCTATCAAGTTGTAGCTTGATAGATGTCAGTTGTAGCTGACTGAGGTAGGAGCCTCCTGTAGTTTGGTGCCTGCAGAAAATAGATGGTAGTTGGTGCTTCCACATCAAGTTGTAGCTTGATAAAATGTTAGTTGTAGCTGACTGAGGTTGGAGCCTCCTGTAGGTTGGTGCCTGCAGAAAATTGATGGGAGTTGGAGCTTCCTTGCAAGTTGTAGCTTGCAGAATTGAGGTAGGAGCCTCCTATAGGTTGGTGCCTACAGAAAATCAGTGGAGAGAGGGAGTTGGAGCTTGCCTTTGCATCACAATAGTAATAAGATGTGGTTTTCTCCCTTTATGGGTTTCCACTTATATCTGGTGTCTCTGTGCATGATGTGTATGTGTTGATATGGTTTATCTCATCTGCTTAATACTTGTTGCTCTCATATTAAGTCTGTTGTTACATTATATTAATACTTGCTGCTCACATTCTAAGATTACTCACATATTAAGTTGAACATGAAATGAAGGTGTGAATAAGTTTAGTGAAAAAGTTTTAAAAATCCATGAATGTGTTAAACTGATTCACCCCCCCCCTCCTCTCAGTTTAACTAAGGGTTCAACAATTGGTATCAGAGCAGGTTCCTTTGGTGTAACCCTAATAGCTTGAAGGAGATCTGGTTGAGTCATGGACTATCAAAATGTACCTGTGTTAAGTACAACAAACTTTCCTGAATGGAGAGATAAGGTTAAAACAGGTTTAATGGCTTATGAACCTGAGGTATGGAAACTTGTATGTGATGGTTACTGCACAGACTCTCCCTCGGTGCAAGAACAACATAGGAATGCCAAGGAAAAATGTGTGATATTCAACAATCTTCATAACAAGGATCTTGAGTTAATAATGGATTTAACCTCTGCAAAAGAAATTTGGGATAGATTGCATTTCATGTATGGATCAGACACTAAGGACTACACTATCGAGAAGGAGAAGAGAATTAAGAAGAAGAAAAATTCATGTCAACAGGAAAATGTTCAATCAAATGAAGTACCTACTAGTGTGAATGGAGATAAGAACCATGAAGAAATTACAGCTGAAGAAAAAGCCAAACTTGACACTGCTTTGACTGAAATAGAAAAATTGAAAAATGAAAACAAAGACCTTAAGACAGTGGTGCAAATATGTGATGAGAGAGAATATGAAGATAGGAAAGAAATTATTGGCCTGAAGACACAGCTTGAAGAGGCAAAGAAAGTAGAAGATACTCTACTGCAACAAATGAGAGAGAAAAATCTGGAATGTGAAAAATTGGAAGAAGAAGTAGTGAGCCTGAGAAAGAAATTAGAAAAGGCCCAAAGAGATTTATTAATGAATACTCCTCAAATGAAAAGCTCTGGACAGTTGGACCAGATTCTAAAGGCTCAAAGGTCACCTCTCATAAAGGCTGGGATAGGATATGAAGGTGAAACCAGTAAGTCCAAGGTTGAAGATAACAAGAAAATCATTTTTGTAAAAGCTGTAAAGAACTGTGAAACAGCTCAGCAAATTCCTACAGAAGCAGAAACCAGTAGGAGCATGAGTTGTAAAGAAAAAAACATAATCAATCAACAACATGAAAGAGCAAAGAATGAGAGGATGAAACAATCAACTACTAAAGGCTCATATGCTCCTAGGGATGAATTGAACAAATTCGGAAGATGTCAAAGGAGGTTCCTCCCTCCTATGAAAATTAGCACATGTTTATCTTGTCATAAACCAGGACATAATGTAGCATATTGTAAGACAAAGCCAATACAGTCCAACCAGCAAAGGATGCAGCAAAAGAGAAGAACCCCTCAATCAAGCAAAGGGAAAAGACAATCTTCCACTAGGTACACAAATCATTTCTATGGCTACTGTTATGCATGCAATGAATTTGGACATAAATATGTTGATTGTAAATTATGTTCAAAAAGGGGAATGAAATATTATACATCAGCTCAAATGCACCTTGGTCAAATAAGATGTTATGTATGCCTCAAGCATGGTCACAAAGCTAAAGACTGTAATCTGCCATATACATTAAAGAACTCTAGACAGATGATGGGATCAAAGCAAATCAAACAAAACTATGAATTTAAAAGAAGTGCAGACATTATGAAGAACCCCAATAAAGTATGGAAGGAAAAGAGAAAGGGGGAGCCTATTATCTCAATAACATAATGAATCCTCCATAGTCTCAGGGGGAGTTGCTCTAGGAAGCAAAGCAAAAATCCATCCAGTGACAAATATGAAGCAACATCCCAGGGGGAGAGCAGTTCATATATAGACCCCATGAAAGTAGTCTAAGAAGAGCTCCATGAAATGAGAACAGCTATGAGATCAGGAAGTGAAAGGAAATTCCTCTAATAGAGAACTATAGAGGTAGAAGATTATCTGATGTTTTAATTAGCTGACAGATTGATGGAAGAAGAGAAGGCAACAAGAAGCCATGGTAATAGAAAGAAAACATCAGCACCTTAAATGATGATCACATTGTGCATCATATTGCTAGAATTGAAAATGAATCACATTAAGAAGAATGAGTAAGAAAAGTGCATGTCATCATTCATATCATTACATCACTCATCTATGAAAAGTCCCCTTGGAGGAGTACAATCAAGTAAGTGATAAATTTCTAAGTGATCTGCCCATGAAGAGTCCTAGGAAAGAAATTGAAGATGTCTTCCTTAAGATCACTATGTTAGAACAATTGAATTGTATGTAAAGCAGCAATGGTTCTGGAGCAGTCCTAGAAAAGAAAATGTTGTGACTTCCTCTGAACAAAATGACAAAAAAAGAAAAATATTAATGAGGTCAAGATCAGATTCAGTATCTTGATGATTATTGTTGAAAACAGTGGAGAGCTCAATAATAGAATTTATTAAGGATGTCTTAATTATGGGTAAATGTGCAAGTTGAAGTGAAACCTCTGCATGGTTTATCAAAGTAATATCAATTGGTGTTTAGTTACAAGCAGCATGCTTATCAACAGATTACCAAGCATTATTAGTGGAGAAACAGTATGATACAGGTCCACAGGATCAAAGAACTATGGCAAAATAACCTCAAGGTAATATTCCCGGTATTATCTGCATTCAGCATGAAAAGGTCAGTAGCAGAGAAAAAATAACATTATCTTGCTTACACTTGAAGTAGTATATTGAGCACTGAAGCAATATCTTCTTCTATATATATAATTGCATGCCTTCTTGAATTTGGTACATGTATATCTTCAAGGCCTCTTTCTTAAGATCAGTTACAAAACTGTGTGAAGTCTGTTTGCTGAGTTTTCAATTAAACATCTTGAATATGCTTTTGTGGAAGTTCATTCTGATAGAACAGTCAAAGTATCTGAAGAATAAAGGACTAGCTGTGATTACCATCTGAAGCTCAAAAGTTTTTTTAAATCATCTAAATCCTACTTCAGCACAAAGGATTTGCTGGTAATCCACCTTTAAAGAGAGATTGATTATTGACATACATACCCCATTATGTCATAAATAAAACTGCATGGTTGATAAGTGAAACTGACCAATACATTGAAGGGTTTATTTTTAAAATACAGTGTGCAAGAAGTAAAAGTCATTTGGCCTCTCATATTGAAAGATATTGCCTAATCTCACAATAAGTTGTAAACTCTGGCTTGATTCATTGTTCACATCAACAACAAGAACCTCTCAGTCTTTAAAAGTAATATCCTTGTCAGCATCCTAGCTCATATCATCACCAACAGGCAGGAAAGGTGTACCACAACAATAAAAGATATATTGGCATCATTATCATAATTGAACAGGTGTGGTACTGCAGATGTGTATTGCAGAAGAAGACATATTCCATCTACAACCTTCCTTAACAGATATGGTTTTCTGATGAAAATAAGACTAGAGATTGAAGTATATTTGAAGCCTTCTCAGTATTTTAGTTTTTATCCAATCATACATCTCTCATTAGATAAGGTTGGTACAATGTGTTATATGAAGTGTCATTATATTCACTTTCAACTCTATACAAGTGAAAGAAGTCTATGCCTTTGAATTGTATCAATTTACAGTGTATATTCAAATTCAATAATCCTCAAAAGTGTTCTCTCAACAACTCTCGTACATCAGTTTGGAGCAGCAGGGTACAAAGTCAGAAAAAAAAGGCCTAAACACATTTCAGAGAGAGGAAATGCAAAGACAGAATCCAAAAAACAAGCAAAACAAGGAGCAAAGGAAGCATTGGATTATTGGTGGATGTGTTGCCATGAGTGCCAAAGGGGGAGACTATTGGAAATGTTGTCATTGATGGCAAAGGAGATGGAAAATGAAGAACACCTAAAACAAGAAAAGTAGCAGAGGTAGCAAAATAAAGCAGTAGAGTTAGAAAAGAAGCAGAGAGCTATTCAAGGTGCAGAGTAGTGAGGATAGAAGGGGGGCCATTGATTTTGATAAGGGGTCTGGAGTGAAAATTTGTTCAGAGACAGAGTAGTGAAGTTGAATAGGGATATTGGTTGTTGTATTCCGAATTATACGTGTATTGGTTGATTTAATTCTATGTGAACATACTTGGTTCCAATCAGTATATGACAAGCTCTGAAATAGATACTGTAAGTTGGGATGTATACATTAGATGATTGGCATGTTTTGCAATAAACCACTGTTAATTGAATTGATAAGAACAGGGTTTGCGGATGAGATAGATCTAAGTAAGACTTTGTGAGGTTCGATCTGCATTCCTGTGTCAAAGCCACATGTAATAATGTTGTTGGTTGTTGTTGTTGAAAATGGAGTCACTAGAAACACAAAATGATGTTCATCGATGAGAAACTGCAATCGAAGTGCAGTGCAGAAGGCACTATAACGGTTTGCAGTGAATTGGGGTTTAAGTTACAATTTGAGATCACGGTTTATAGAGCATTCGAAAGAGGATATTTCACATTCTACCATGTAATTTCATTCAGTATACATTGAGAGATGAAGTACATAGCTGATGTGCGTAACCAATGAAGAGAAGGTCTACTCTCTGTTTAATGAAACTGTGGGCCTTTTTTATATCTATGTATAATCTGGATTTTGGGTGAATGGATAAGTTAGAGCGGGAATAATACATTTCAGATGTATGCCTTGACGAAGAACCAAAGAGTATAATGCCATAGGTATAGGTAGCACGAGATTGAAGGGAAAAGGTTCGAAACTGTTCGATACAATGGAACAGTGAATAGCGTGGCCAATTCAAGTAATGGACCAGCGTTGTAGAGCCAAATCGAGATCATGGGGGATTGTTACATCTCAACGGAACCATGCAAGGAAAGAATAAACATGAGTGATGGTGTAGAAGGCAGAACTTCGGTGGCAGAGCGATGGAGTATGTATAGCCATGGCACAGTAGAAAAAATCGAAATCGAAGTTATAAAGAATGAAACGGAACCTGGAGTGGGGAGTAACCGGAACCACGAGGTATGAATAGTGACAGTGGGTTTGGAACATTACACGGTTTTCATCGCACCGCTTTTGTACAATAAGCGGTATTTCCAAATCGAACGCGATATATGCCAAGAGCTGACACGTGGTCTTAAGCGGTTTGGAGAACCTTCTCTCGTCGTGAGTTAAAGCCTGTGCATCTAACCCATGCGATTGTCGTAGGATTGGAGGGTTGAAGCGCAATAAGACAGTGACCGTTGATGAGCAGGGTAAGTTAATGCTGGGACCCATCGTCATCGTGCATTAACACTCGTGCATTTAACTTAAGCGATATGTGGTTGTGTCCATTGGATCACAACAGTCGGTGCGACGAATTCTCTATCGTTGGATGATGCGGGTGATTGAAGGACCGGGCCAGCTCATCGTGTGAGGTTGGAGTGATAACCTCCAGACAGTGTGACCACGCGACTACCGTTGGATAGTCGAAGGGTAGCGTGATAGACTTGTAGCCCTTGGCTGAGGGCGATAGTTAATATATGTATGTTGTGGGTCCAATGTGGTTTTAAATGTTGATGGTTGGCCTTTTATTTAAAGTTTGGGTTATAACCATAGTGCAATTAGAAAGTAAGCCTCTGCATAGTTTTATAACTGCAGACCAGTAATAAAGTCCAAGGCTTATTATATGTTTGATGGCTGGTACTTTGGGTTAAAGGAAATTCGAGTAATTAATCCGAATACTCTTAAGAATAGGTCCTCATATGGTGAAATTGTAAAATCGATATTAATCATGAGGATTGGGAAAAGCTTCCGAAATTGAAACGAACATTGGCTGAGTTTTATTAAAAGAACATTGTATATGCTTGAGGGTTTATAACCTAATTAGAAGGTTCCACACAGTATTGAAATTGTCAATTGAGATTATTGTGAGTTGCCCAGATTGTGCATAGTATTGGAGGATAGACTAACCATTTGGGTTATGGTTTCTAAGGTTCGAATATCAAAATAATAATGCTGAGAATGAACATTAATTGCTTGAAATTTCATAGAGAGCATATATTGGGTTTATGACCATGGCGATATTAAAGCCTCCACATTCAGTTATTTAAACTACCAATGAAGGAAACCAAATCATTGGAATTTTCCCAGATTTAAAGTCAGCAGTTATATATATTGTAAGGCAAATATATATATATACAGCAGACACACAATCACAGTGAAGAGGAATATGCACAGGAATGAATTTGACAGGTGTACAAGCACAAAAAACTGGAAAATATGCAGAAGACAGTGAGCAGAAGAAGGCAGAACAGTTACCTGACAGCAACAGAAAAGACAAAGCCAGCAAAGCCAAAAGCCAGAAAATGGGCTGAGTAAAATTGTCTTTATGTAACTGAAAATGTGAATGTAAATGTTGTAATTGATTTTATATTGTTTGTGATGCATTGGAAATTATCCTAAGGAAAATAAAAATCCCACTGTAACATGGAAATTTGTACATATTGTTATAATTTTAAAATGAGTTGGACAAAAGAATGAGAAGGCATAAGCCAAAGAGTCATGGTTGTTCACTCCAAATTCCTTGTGGAATAAAAATAGTCATGTGATGAACTCTATATATAATATCAACTTGATATGCATAAAGAATTCAGAGAGTGTGAATATATAAAATGCAGAGTATGAAGAATTGAGGAGAAAAGACAAGAAGAAGGAGGAGTTGAGCAGAGAAGAAGGAGGAGTTGAGCAGAGATGATGCAGGGCTGATATGAGGACTGATGGACAGCAGAAGAGAAGGTACAGAACAGAGCTGATATCCAAGGTAAATCAGCAAGTTTTTTTCTTTTGAAAGAGTAAGGAAGTTGGAGCTTCCCTATCAAGTTGTAGCTTGATAGATGTCAGTTGTAGCTGACTGAGGTTGGAGCCTCCTGTAGGTTGGTGCCTGTAGAAAATATATGGGAGTTGGTGCTTCCACATCAAGTTGTAGCTTGATGAAATGTCAATTGTAGCTGACTGAGGTTGGACCCTCCTGTAGGTTGGGGCCTGAAGAAAATTGATGGGAGTTGGAGCTCCCTTGCAAGTTGTAGCTTGCAGAATTGAGGTAGGAGCCTCCTGTAGGTTGGTGCCTACAAAAAATCAGTGGTGAGAGGGAGTTGGAGCTTGCTTTTGCATCACAACAATAATAAGATGTGGTTTTCTCCCTTTATGGGTTTCCACTTATATCTGGTGTCTCTGTGCATGATGTCTATGTGTTGATGTGGTTTATCTAATCTGCTTAATACTTGTTGCTCTCGAGTTAAGTCACGATGTTGCATTATATTAATACTTGTTTGCTCATTCTAAGATTACTCACAGGTTAAGTTGAACATAGAAATAGAAAGGTGTAAATAAGTTTTAATGAAAAGTTTTAAAAGTCCATGAATGTGTTAAACTGATTCACCCCCCCCCCCCCCCTCTCAGTTTAACTAAAGGTTCAACAATTGGAACAAATAATGACTAATTATTAAAATATCATGTTGAGAACCATATTCATAATATAATGATGCATATAAGGGAAAATTTAGAGGATATATGAACATCGTAGCTCTATATGTCTCAAGCAACTTTAGAAGATTCTATTAGACTTTTGAATTTCAAATTTCATGATTTTCCTTGCCACTTTAAGTGTGACATAATATTGATAGGTATATTTCTCTATTAGGTAACTATTGGTACGATTCCCATGGCATACCCCTTCTTTTCTATTTTTGCCTCCTTTATGGTTTATCATTTTGGCTTGCAAGTTATTCCCAAAAGTTGGGAAATTTTCGCAGGTTGTCTTCCAAATCAAGAAAATCATTTTATATTCAAAGCAACACAATTCTCTCCTAGATTTATGAATCCTTAGACCCAAATCAATCTAGATCTAGGAATAGGTCCATTGGATTCAATAGGTGTATCCAATAGCCAAAACAAACATTGAAGTTTACATGCCTGCTTTTTAACAAAAATATTCCCTATGGTATTTAGTCCTACTTTTTTTATATTTTTCGAAGTCCTGTGTTTTCTAGTATATGAGCAAGAAACAAAAGATTTATAAACATGTAAAACACAACATCATATTATTTAACAATATTTCTCATAGATGAGAACAGTGTGTTTCTTACCTTCTAGTATCATAGCATCACAAAGATTCAATGCCTTCTCATAAGAACTCAAAAATCACCTAATGATGTAGTAAACCAAGAACAAAAAGACCAATTTCCTGTATGTTCAACCCAAAAATAGATCTCTTTCTACTTATCTATTCTAGTACCCATCAATTTAGTAAATGGCATAGATTCAACAAAATTGAATTAGGGACTGAACAAGTAGCATTCATTAATTTGCTACTACCATCATCAGAACTATTGCTACACAATTGTGAAGTTGTGCTTCAGCTTGAATACCAACTATCAGATTCTTATCACCTCTTTACAATTATGAATTATAGTTTCCATTTTAATAACCATTTTATCTAATTTGTAAAGTACACATTAGAATATTTTACACACATCATATAAATTGCACTTTCTAAATGGTACATTATACCATGAATTGAGTGACAGCACTCTATAAATAACCAATATTCTACAATTTCAGTTTGCCCTCAACATCACAAAATGGTATCAGATAGTTAGATTTTTCTCTCAAAAAATTTCATGGAGAATGCACATCACACCACTCTGAGAAATGAAACCAATCAACAAATTAAATCATCAGAAAAATAATTAGAAAAGTAATGGAAAGAATGGACAAATATGAGATAGGTAGTTCAGGAAGAAATTTCACTATCGGATTTCAGCACATTATAGTCAAGGAATGTACAAGAAACTCTATTTCAGTGTAGTTTGACAAGGTCCATCGAGGAAACTCCATTCCATCAAAAAAATGAAGACATCTTTCAATTATGCTACAGGCTATTCTCATTTCAACAACATTTCTATGTTCATTGCTAAGAAGCCAGATTAGTTGTCCACCCCTCTCGTGTCCCGAATCGAGCGAATCAGACACAATTTGGTCAGGGATTTGTGTCCTTCCGATCATGTCTGATTGGGACATTATCGTGTCCCGATTCTGGGACATTAATCCCAATAAAGGGACCTCCCCGCAACGTTAAAATACCGATTTGGCCATTCTTTTTGCACAATAAAATTTTATCTTGGTTGTGGGTTTATTATGGGTGTGTGAGAGAAAGGAACAAAAGGTGTGGGAGCATTTTCAAGGAGATTTAAGCAATAGGTAAGTGCATTTTCTCTCTATTTTTTTTCATTTTTATTACAACAGTTTGTATGTGCATTTCTTTTACAAATTTGTGCATTTTATTTTTTATTTTTTTACAGCATTCATGGCTCAATCAAGCCTCAACAGGGAAGGGGAATAATGTCCCCATTGGAGATGCCCCTCTTGTTCAAATTTCATCAGGGTCTGCAAGTGTTCCCTCTATTGGAAGTGGCGCTGCAACAACAACTTCAAATGTGTTTAGGGAAAACAACAACCTCAAGATAATAAATATCCATTATGGAAATATGTCACAAGAGAGCAAGGGCCCAACAACAAGATGAAGGGAGGAAATTTTGCTTGGAAATGTAGTTTTTGCATCATTCATTTCATGAGCACATATTACCATGTGAAAACTCATTTGTTGGATTTATCAAGTTGTGGAATTTCAGCTTCTACACAGACATCTTTATCAAAGAGGAAAGAAATGGAAAGAGAGGCCAATGTGGGTGTGGAAAATGTGGCTACAAAATCTTAAAAAAAACAAGAATGATGACCCCCTTTCATTCTTGAGGAAAAGCAGCGACAAATTTCCATTTGAGAGTTCTGGTGGGGGACAAGCAACAAAAACAAAGGCAATTGCACTTGGTCCAATGGACAATATTTTTCAGAAAGAGAAACGGGAAGAGTTTGATCTCACCATTGCCTTTTTTTTATCAGAAATTCAGCCCAAGCTCTAACTTAAGGGGCTCCATCGGGGTATGTGCCTCCTGGGTTAGAGAATCTTAGAACCACATTGTTGACGAAGGAAAATAAAGAGGTGGACAAAATTCTTGAGCCTATTAAATCAGCATGGCCAGCTTCTAGGGTTAGCAATGTTTCTGATGGATGGACATATCCAGCACGACACCCACTCATCAAATTCATGGTGTATTCCATGAATGGTTCAGTTTTCTTGAAATTAGTGGATGCACTTGGAAAATACAAGGATGCACAATATATGGGTGAGTTTTTTATTAAATTTATTGAAGATGTAGGTGTTGATTCTTGTGTGAAAATCATTATAGATAATGCACCTGTTTGCAAGGTTGTTGGCATGATTGTGGAAGATAAATATCCATAAGTATTTTGGACACCTTGCATTGTCCATTCATTGAACTTAGAACTTAAATCTATTGCTTCTAATGTGCTTTGGATTGGAATCATTATTGACGATGCACGACATATCCGTTACTTTGTACAAAATCATACAAATGCCATCACTACCGACAAGGAGTACACCAATCTATCATTGTTGAAGTTTGTGGATACACAGTTTTCCTCTTCATTCATCATGTTGAAGAGGTTGAGGGAGGTAAAGACCACTCTTGGGACCATGGTTATTTCAGATATTTGGTCCTTTTGGAGAAAGACAGATCAATTAGCCTCAAAAAGAGTGAAGGACATAGTGTTAGATGATTCTTGGTGGGAGAGGGTAGATCGACTTATTCAGAACATGGACTTTATCAGTTGTTTGCTTTGATTTGAAAATACATATCTACCCTGTTTAATTTCCACAACCTTGGGTCTATATTAGAATCTTAAATCACTGATGCTACCAAAGTTCAAACCAAGAATATCAACCATGAACTACTTTGCACAACAGAAAATATGAAGCATTAAATCACATATAAACAATATACATAGTTTTAAATTTAAAAAAAATTGTACAATAATGTACAAACCAATCTTTGTTATATTAAACCAAATATGAATAATACAATAGTTTACGGTATACAAGATACAATGACAAACTTTGTTGAAGCTTATTTGTCGTATCTTATCCTATCGATCCTTTGCACCAGTATTTCTCACTAGTAGTGCCTTAGTCCATCAAGGCCACTACACATCGAGACTCTGGGAGGGTTGCCACCTAACATTGTTGCATGTCCATATGTAGAGTGTACATGGGTTGATGCTCTCTAGGTTGGCCAATACCTGAGCTCCAATCTCCCAGGCTATCAACAACTTTTTTCCATCAAAGTGTTTCTCTTCGGCACCTATCTTCACCCAACCTTCATTTGTTCTTCGTCCTTCAATATATCTTGTCTAGGGCTACTTTGGGTAGACAATACGCTGCCCTCCAATAGACCTATGGCACTCAATCCAATCACTGTTGAATATGCTCCTAATATGACACTTCACCACCTCAGAAGGTCATATACATGGCATCAATAAGCTGCAATATTGATCCAAACCGGTCACACCTTTACCCAATACACATCACAAAACCATTGTTTTTACCACACTGCATTGTTGCACCACTGCTTAGGGAATCACCTACAGCCCTACTCCTCTACACAACACACCAAGATATCCTCTTTAAGGTTGCGGTACTCCAAGGGAGAGGCCCTCCACTCTAGCACTGTTTATTTTTGCTTAGTTTCACCCAAATGCACTACCAAAGAATGGCCCATTTGTTGGCTATGGCCTGTGGCCTAGCATAGCAATTGTTGTAGCCTTCGGTCTCCCTCCAAACCTTTAGCAACTACCCTCAAAATAACTTTGTTTTTCCTACAAATATGCAGCCTTACCTACCCAGCAAACAACCCTAACATGGTCTTGGAACATCCCTTTGTTGCCTCCTAAACAACTCTTAGCCCTCCACGTTGTCACCTACAGCAACCTGAAACCCTTAAATTGTCCTTGGCTCCTCCACGCTGTCCCTTCTTGGCTCCCTTGCTACAGCTGAGGCTCCTTCTATTTCAGAGGTATATTGCCCAACCTTGGATGCTCAAATGACTCCAAATCACCCTTAAATTTATATACATATAAGGGGCTCCATGAATTTCGAAGAGACACATCTATTGGACTATTTTTACACCAAGCCTACATGACTTAGTACCCAATAATTACCTTGTCAACTTAAAAAATTCATTTCTCTCTAATGACAACTCATATTCTGACGATTCTCGATGCATTGGAATCATATCGTCGAGCACTATCATCCTCATCCATCACATGTCATACTGCCATCATGGTTTTGGCCCAAATCACAATCGGTGCAAAAACCCACACTTAGATTCCAAGCCCACAAGCTTCCCTTGTGGTGCTTTTCCCTCCAAACCCTAAACCCTAGGGCTTGGATTACCTCCCAAGCTACACAAATAAACACTCCCTCTTAGCGAGGGAGGTACCTCCATGACTAGGAAGTAATTCATCTTCATCATCACTTCTCACAATGCTGGACCAACTCCTAGCGCTCATAATCGCAGCAATCCCTGTACGGTGAAATATGCTCTTCTCAGAAGAGTCAATGTCACTGGAAACCTCTTAATTCTTATTATTTTCCTGTATCACTTTCCAATCTCGCCATGATTCCTTCTTGCTAGATGTGGAAGCACCCTTGCTCCCCACTGACCAAGTGCTCTTCTTGGGCTGCATAGTCTCCCTCTGAATCTACAAACTCCCTCTAGAACTCGACTCCCTCTGAGCCTCTGGAACCTGGACCTTCACGAAAAAGTGTACCTTCTTCTCAAGAAACTGTACCTTCTCCTCTAAAGCTTGCACCTGCACATGCTCCTGCTTCTCTGGAACCTGCACCTGCCCCTGCTTCTTTCCATGATCCTCAGGATTTCCCATCAGCTTGTAGAGATCATTCTCCCTTACTCCAAGCACAATCCCATTGGACTTAGAGCCTACAGGCTTGAGTGTTGCCTGCCCATCCTAGAACAAGACCTAAAACCCCTTCCTCTCCATCATTGAGACCGAAATCATACTATATCTGATTCCTATTACAAACAGTACATCCTGGACCCGCATCATACGTCATGTCTCCATCTTCAATGGCACCACTCTCGATCCTCTGATCTCCAACTAACTCTTGTCACCCAACACCACGTGCAACTTCGAGTCTAATTCAGTTAGAGTCTCAAAAACCTTTTGTGACCCTGTCATGTGCTTCTTCGCAACACTTTCCACGTACCATCCATCCTCTTTGATAGTACCCTGTGAGAAATGAGAAATCATAGCAAAGTCCTCTTCTTCAAATCTCCTAGAGAGATCATCCATCTCAGCTAGTGGAAACACTGACGACCTACTTTCCTTTCCTCCTCTTCTCATTATATCCAGTCTTCAACGGACATCTCGACGAATAATGACCCATCTCTCCACAGTTGAAACACTTTATTTTACTCAAATTCTTCTTCCACTTACCCTTCATTATTACTGCAAGTGCCACGTCCTCATCTGCCTTCCTCGATGGCTGAAGATCCTTGTCTCGCAACTCTTCCTGAATGAAGCCATCCCATAGTCTATTCCAGTCTAGCAGCTTCTCCCTAGTAATGATTCATTTGATGAAGGTCTTCCATTCCTCAGTGAACCCTTTCAAGGCAATCCTTACCATCTCTGCATCTAAAACTTTGACACTCACGAAAGCAAGTTCATCTCAAACCTAAGACAACCTCGTTAGATACGAAGTCGTTCCTTCACCGTTTATCATCTTGGTGGACTTCAACTTATCCTATAATACCAATACATGTTTCTCATTCTTATTCAGGAAAAAATTATGAAGATCCATCCACATCTCATGTGCATTGTTCTTCCTAGACAAATGAGGTATTAAGGAATCCCTCACACCATCAAGGATGATCAACCTCACTTTTGTATCCATATTTTCCCAAATTTCCAGCTCCTCGGGGTCGGTTGGCTTCTTGATCTCTTTCTCGGAAAATTCCCAGATCATGTTGACCTGCAAGACCAACTTGACCCTTTCCTTCCAAGGAGTATAGTTGTACAACCCTTCCAACCTATCCTCATATCGAAGACATGCCCACAACTTCGACATTGTAATGACTCCTTCACTCACAATGTGACCAACTCCCTCTCATGTTGTACTTCGATGCACAAACTCTGATTTAAAAACTTCCAAAGTAGATCAGACATGCTCTGATACCATGTTGAATTTCCACGACCTTGGGTCTAGATTAGAGTTTGAAATCACTGACGCTACCAAACCAAGAATCTCAGCCATGACCTACTTTGCACAGCAGAAAATATAAATCAGTGAATCACATATGCACAATATACATAGTTTTAAACAACAGTGTACAATAATGTACAATCACCAATCTTTATTTCATTAAACCTATCAGAATAATACAACAATCTATGGTATACAAGATACAATGACAAACTTCGTGTAGCTTCTTTGTCGTATCTTATCCTGTCGGTCCTTCACACCCATACTGCTCACTTGTAGTGCCTTAGTACATCAGGGCCACTACTCATCAAGACTCCAGGAGGGATACCACCTAACACTGTTGCATGTCCATTTATAGAGTGTACATGGGTTGATCAAATATGCTCTCTAGGCTGGCCAATACTCGAGCTCCAATCTACCAAGCTAGCAACAACGTTTTTCCATCAAAGTGTTTCTCTTCGACACCTATCTTCACCCAACCTTCAGCTGCTCTTCGTCCTTCAAGATAGCTCGTCTAGGGCTACTTTAGGTAGCCAACACACTGCCCTCCAACAGACCTATGGCACCCAATCTAATCACTGTTGAATCTGCTCCTAATATGACACTTCACCACCTCAGAAGGTCATATACATGGCATCAACAGGCTGCAACAAATCCTAATCCAAACCAGTCACACCTGAATCCAATACACCTCACAAAACCATTGTTGTCACCACATTGCACTGCAACGCTACCACACCACTGGTTAGGGAATCACCTACAGCCCCACTCCTCTACGAAACTCAGCAAATCAGCCTATTTAAGGATGCGGTACTCCAAGGGAGAGTCCCTCCACTCCAACGTTGCCTCCTTGTGCTTAGTTTCACCCAAATGGAGCACCAATGAATGGCTCAGTTGCTGGCTATGGCCTTTGGCCTAGCACAACAGTTGTTGTATCCTTCGACCTCCCTCCAAAACTTCACCAATTGCCCTCAAAATGGCTATGTTTTTCCTCCAAACATGTGTCCTTATCTACCCAGTAAACAACCCTTAACATGCCCTTGGAACAGCACTTTACTGCCTCCTAAACAACCCTTATACCTCCACGTTTTCACCTACAGCAACCTGAAACCCTTACGCTATCCTTGGCTCCTCCACGATGTCCCTTCTTGGCTCCCTTGTTGCAGCTAAGGCTCCTTCTATTTCAAAGGTATATTACATAAACTTGGATGCTCAAACGACTCCAAATCACCTTTAATTTATAGACATATAAGGGGCTCCATGAATTTCGAAGAGACACATCTATTCGACTATTTTTACACCAAGCTTACATGACTTGGTAACAAATAATTACCTTATCAAACTCAAAAATTCATTCTTCTCTAATGAAAAATCATATTTTGATGATTCTCGATGTGTTGGAATCATATCGTTGAGCACTATCATCCTCATACATCACATGTCATACCTCCATCACAGTTTTGGCCCAAATCACAATGGGTGCAAAACCCCACACTTGGGTTCCAAACCCATAAGCTATTCTTGTGGTGCTTTTCCCTCCAAACCTTGAACCCTATGGCTTGGAGAGGTTTATGAGGGATGGGATTCCATGATTGAGTATTTGAGGAGCATTATTTTACATAGTGAGTTTCTTGTCTATGAGACATCATTAGAGGCCTTCTTCAGCACCATACAAGATATTCTTGTTAGAAGATGGGACAAGAATTACACACCTTTACATTTTTTGGCTCACTCATTGAACCCAAAATAATACAGCCATGAGTGGATGAATGTGGACCTTCCCACAGATTCCCTCTTCACATGGATGGTGAAATATCACAGAAGACGAAAGATTCATTCAGGCAGATTTTTCATAATAGAGCATCCCTTGATGAGGTGGAGGATGCCTTTACAGATTTTTCCACTGGCACTAGTCGATTCGCAAGATATGATGTGATTAGATACATGGGGGCTAATAAGCCCTATTCTTGGTGGGCAACTCATGGGGAAACAAGCCCTCCTCTATAGCAGTTTAACCTTCTCAGAAATACCTTCTAAGCTACCCAAAATTCCAACACTTCGGGAAGTTAGCCCTAACTCATTGTGTTCGTTGAAGAATCCTATCGTTGTTAGAGATCTTTATTGTTGTTGGGAATATTTATGTTATTCAATGAAACCTATTATTGAACGAAGGCATGTATGAACAATATTTTGTATAATCTTTTGATTTATTGAAAACCCTAATCAAAATAATAACCCAAAGGGAAAAAAATCTCCTTGTGATATGACAATGGTATCATAGTTGGCTCACCCTACCAACCTATGAGAAATTGGGTTAATGTCAGTGAACCAAGATCTTCAAGGAAGGTTTCACTGGAGGATTGGTAGAAATAGTCTTGGGAAAAGTCGAGGAAAACTATAGCTACTCAATGGAAACAAAACCAGTAGCTGATAAATCATCTTCTTGCCCCAGTTTGGGAATGATGTAGGTAGCAATTACCATGTTCCTATTCCAACTAGCATTGGGACAAAACCAATTTTCACTCCTCAAGAAATGCCTCAAATGTCTATTGGTCAAAGAGGGGAGTCCTCTCCTTTTGTTTAATATGATATATCTCATCTTCCCATTAATAAAAACATGTTCAAGTAAGGACAATGTCTTTGTTAACTCCAAACACAAATGGTAACATTGGGGCATCTACTCGTAAATAAGATACTATTGCCAGGGACCACCACATACTTGAAAGGGCACAAGCACTCATGACATCACCTAGAGCACTTGATCAACAAGAAAGGTCAATTAATGCCCCATATAGAACTCTTAAGGTGAGGGATAGCATTTATAATCATCCAACAAGTGATGTGATGAATACTTAAGGAGATGAGGAGAAAGTTAAAAGTGCTCAATGAGGCAAGGGATCTTCAAAGTAATTATAGAGATAAGGCCATATAATGAGAGAAAGTTTTAAAATACATGAAGGCAACAATGAATGGAAAAGTTCATACCATCAAAGAAATGAAGGTCAACATGACAACTAGTTCTCATGCTAGGAGGCAGGTTGTTGTTTCTATGTCAGGTAATGGTACATATGGTTCAAAGAGTGTGGATAATAAATTAGTAGGGGAGTCTCACACTCAGAAATCTCATGGATCGCGTGATTATGAGGCTTAGCATGCGAGGACAAATGAAATTGCAGCACAACGTACAAAGAAACTACGAAAAGAAGAAGAAGAGATAAAAAATGAGCAAAAGGAAAAGGCTCTTACAAAATCAAAAGAATTGAAAAAAACAACTGCAACATCTCAGGAGGGAGAAATCCTAAAGGTAAAGCTATATCTAGTGGTGCAAGAGGCATAGACAAGGAGCACAAGAAAATTGGAATTGAAGGCACAAGTATTCTTCTATCTCCAAGCCAAGTGGTTGATCAAGAACTTCAAAATCAAACGGTCGTTTTCAAGAGTGGTCTTAAGGTATCCAGGAATAATGGCCACTCTCAAACCCAGTCAAGTTCATCCACTAATGATGAGCATCGAATCCCTCCATATCAAGAGGATTTTGGGGCAAAATCTGACACTACAGATGATTCAGATATTATAGAAGTTGGAGTTGAGTTATGTATGGTTGGAGATCAAACATGTTCAGTTCCTTATGAACTAAATCTTTGACTTACCAAACTTGAAACAAATTTTTTCTTTGGAAACATGGAATTATGGAATTATTCTTGCATCTCTAGGCCAAGTGGTTGATCAAGAACTTCAAAATAAAATGGCCATTTTCAAGAGTGGTTTGAATTTATCTAGGAATAGTAGCCACTCTCAAACCCAAGTTAATCCACTAATGATGAGCATCGAATCCCTCCATATCAACAGGATTCTGGGGCATAATCTGACACTATATATTATATAGATATTATAGAAGTTGGAGCTGAGTTATGTATGGTTGGAGATCATACATGTTCAATTATTTATGAACTAACTCTTTGACTTACCAGACTTGAAGCAAATTTTGTCTATGGGAGCATTGAATTATGGAATTATTCTTTTATCTCCAGGCCAAGTGGTTGATCAAGAAATTCAAAATCAAATGTCCATTTTCAAGAGTGGTGTGAAGGTATCTAGGAATAGTGGCCACTCTCAAACCCAGTTAAGTTCATCCATTGATGACGAGCATAGAATCCCCCCATATCAAGAGGATTCTAGGACAAAATACGACACTAAAGATGATTCAAATATTACAGAATTTAGAGCTGAGTTATTTATGGTTGGAGATCAGACATGTTCAGTTCCTTATGAACTAACTCTTTGATTTACCAAACTTGAAGCCAATTTTGTCTTTGGAAACATGGAATTATGGAATTATTCTTCTATCTCCAGACCAAGTGGTTGAATAAGAACTTCAAAAACCAAATGGAAATTTTCAAGAGTGGTCTGAAGGTATCCAGGAATAGTGATCACACTCGAACCCATTCAAGTTCATCCACTGATGATGAGCATCGAATCCCTCCATATTAAGAGGATTCTGGGGCAGAATCTAACACTACACATGCTTCAGATATTACAGAAGTCAAAGTTGAGTTATGTATGGTTGGAGATCAGACATGTTCAGTTCCTTATGAACTAACTCTTTGACTTACTAGACTTGAAGCAAATTTTATCTTTCAAAACATGGAATTATGGAATTATTCTTATATCTCCAGGCCAAGTGGTTAATCAAGAACTTCAAAATCAAATGACCATTTTCAAGAGTGGTCTAAAGGTATCTAGGAATAGTGGCCAATCTCAAACCTAGTCAAATTCATCCACTGATGATAAGCATCAAATCTGACACTACAGATGATTCAAATATTGCAGAAATCAGATTTGAGTAATGTATGGTTGGAGATCATACATGTTCAATTTCTTATGAACTAACTCTTTGACTTACCAGATTTGAAGAAAATTTTGTCTTTGGAAACATCGAATTATGGAATTATTCTTCTATCTCTAAGCCAAGTGACTGATCAAGAAATTCAAAAACAAATGGTCATTATCAAGAGTGGTCTAAAGGTATCCAGGAATAGCAGCCACTTTCAAACACAGCCAAGTTCATCCACTGATGATGAGCATCGAATCCCTCCATATCAAGAGGATTCTGGGTCAGAATCTGACACTATAGATGATTCAGATATTACAAAAGATGGAGTTGAGTTATGTAAGGTTGGAGATCAGACATGTTCATTTCCTTATGGGCTAACTCTTTGACTTACCAGACTTGAAGCAAATTTTGTCTTTGGAAGATGGAATTATGGAATTCTTGTTTGACAGAGGAGGATAGGTACAATGACAATGAAACTCACATTATGAACCTAATGACAGTGAAACTCACATTATGATGCCATGGTTTTGTTCCATTGAAAGATAACTTGAAAGAGGACATTCGAAGAAGGACTAACAAATTTATTTCCCTTTCAAGAAGGAAGGATCAACACAATAAAATAGGTACAGAATTTAGCTATCCTCATGCAAAAACTAAAAAACCTAAAAACCGATTTGACAAAAATTAAAATTAAAACAAAAGTAAAATCTCCATGCAACAAATATCAAGAAAAGAGCAGAGAAAGGGTTGTGTAACATAAAAACCTAAAAACCCAAAAACAGTCTTGACAAAAATTAACATAAAAACAAAAGTAAAATCTCCATGCATCAAATATCAAAAAAAGAGCAGACAAAAGGGTTGTGTATTTTTTAATATTATAAGATTTTCCAGAAAATCAAGAAACCAAATTATTAATCAAAGTGCGCTAACCTTAACTTTGTTGGCCAAAAAAATCATTGTTGAAGGGTTTGATTTATGGAAATTATTTGCTGGGGAAGAGTTGTTGATCACTTGTCGACCTAACCAGAGTCCTCATTTCAGTATGTTCAGTATGTCGCAATATTGTTAGTTCCTGCATAGTAAATTTTTAACTCGTTAGAAAAAGGAAAAAAAACATGACAAGGAATCTAAGAACGATTCCACACATGAATATAGATGAATATAGATTTCCTTTTAGAATTAGAAAAGACAGTCACCTCCTGATATCCTCTATGAATCATGTTTGACCATCAAGATTGATTCCATGCATGAATCATGTTTGACATCATCTATCATGTTTGCATGTTTCCCCATCAAAAGTGATTCCATGTGCTCCTTTTCCATGGTCTTGTATTCCTCTCTCCCTCTCTCAATTATTACGGACACACAAACATAAACATTCACAAACTTACATACTAACATATCATACATACACATAACACGACTCTGATAATACTAACATATCACACATAACACAACTCTGGTAACACCAACTCAAAAAACACTACACAACACATAGCACATTGAAAAAACATTGCACAACACATTGAGCGCTCCACACTTCACACCTTCACATTTTGGGAGAGAAAGAGAGAGACAAACAATAAGCGAGCAAAGCATTCTGGATTCATTGGTTAAGAGAAGGATTTTGGATTCTAGGGCGCTGAGGGTGATGAACCAGTCCCAATCTGTATTGATCCTAAGCAAATAGATGCAATTGCAGTGGAACCCATGTAAGTAACAACTTCTACCTTGTCCATCACATTTACATTGTCCATGACACTAAAAACCCTATCAGACTTCGCATATAGATCCAATTTGATCCTCTCTGCATCTGGAACCCAGCGGTCCAGGTGTAAAATATATGGATTCCTTGGATGGTAAATGACATTCAGCAGTCTTTTCTCATCCGCTCTCCATCCCCACGGGTACCGCTTATCAGGTACGTCGGCACAAGTGGGCTGCCAAGGCCTTTCAAAACCATCGTGGATCTGGATTTGAAACCGGGCTGCTCTAGCGAGAAAATATGTAGAATGTCTATGACTGTCCCATAAATCTCAACGTACCAGCCAATAGTAGAATCAACATGACGAGGATGCTCATGAGCAGAGGAAACATCCATTTCCTTTCTGCAGTGACGATTCCTGTCGAAACCTGCAGCATTTTTCTCACCTCCCAGGCTCCCATGAAATGTTGATTGATGTTTTAATAACTCAAAAGAGAACCGAAATTTGAAATTACGGACTCTTTGAAAACATAGAAGCCAGCCAATTATGCAGAGATGTTAGAAAATTGAACCAGAGAATAGTAGAAGCCAAAAAAATTGTTCCAACGGAGATGCAAAAGCTAACCCTGTGTGAGTGGAAGAACTGTCTCTATAGTTTGGCTAATGAATGAAAAATCAGAGATCCAAATTCACAGGAGCCGCTTTTCCCACCCATTCATTAGCAGCGCGTGTTGCAATCTCAGATAAAGACTTCGATCAAGAAAACTATGGATTCCTATTCTAAAAAAAAAAATATCTGTCAGAAAAAACAAAAAAAAAGACTGACACATCAAGATTTATCAGAAAACACAAAAAATATTGACTCATCAAAGATCACTGGATGTTGTGGATGCACTACTTTTTCTCATCCGACGGATACGCCATATTGTTATGCATTATAAGTATTCGTGTAAAAATAATGAATAATTAGAAACGGACATATCTCCAAATTTTTCTGTAAAAAATTCAAATTTGATTGATTTTAAAATATTAGATTCAAAGTATATATTTTAACATAGTATATTCTAATAATATAAACCTTGATATTATTATATTATATATATATATATATATGTAGTTTTTATATTTTTAAAAATAAAATATTTATGATTAACATTAAAAATTATATTATTTTTAAACAATTGATTAATATGATTTATTATTAAAGAAAATAGAAAATAGAAATTATTTAGAATTAAAAAATTAAATATATAATATTTAAAAATTCCAATAAAAATGGAGAGAATGTATATATGTGATTTCATAATCTTAATGGTTAATGGGCATATATAGTTGAATAGGTAAGTAAAATAGTTATTGTTTAAAAAAAATGAGTTGAAATGTTTTAAAATAATAATATAGAGAGGGAGTATCAAATTTTTCATCTTTTTGGTTTTAAAAGTTGAAAAAAAATTCCACCTTAAAAGATTAGCTTTTAGGTAGATCAAAAGTTAAGATTAATTTGTGTTAGTTTTGAGCAACACATTAACAAAATGTTTTAAGTATAAGATTTTTCTTATTTTCACTTGTTTTATATAATATATACATAGGTTATATTGAAATATTTTATTTGTGTGTGTGTGTGTGTGTGTGTGTGTGAACCTCTAAGAGCCTCTTCCATAATACATTGAGATCTCTTTGTATGAAGAGGTCATTGCCTAGCCCATTGATTACAAGCACATCATTTTTCGGTGTTAACATTGCCATGAGCATGGGCACCTTTCTAGGACTATCCCCTTCTCAATCCTCCAACTCTTGTTATAGCAGTAGATCTAGATGGCTTAAGCCCCCATAATGGACGCAGAAAAACCCAAAGGAATCGTGTGACAAAAAATGAGGATCACCTTTAGTCCAACAACAAATATGAAGCACTCGCCAACATGGAAGATTCTAAGCATAATCATGAAAAAAAAAACAGGAGAACGCTACTTTTTTCGCTCTATTTCCAAAATAATTTGAAGCCCAAGATACAAGCGCTTTTCACACCATTGCACTATGCTATGTCATTTATAAAATTATTTCAAAAGTCATTTCCAATAAGTTAAAACCTCTACTTCCATCCTTAATCTCCAAAGAGTGATCAGACTATGTTGAAGGACAAAAGATCCTTGATGGAATTGTGGTGGCTCGTGAGCTCATTCACTTAATGAAAAAATATAGAAAAGAAAGTATGGTTATGAAGTTGGATTTGTCTAAGGATTTTGATAAATAAAATTGGTATTATCTCAATCACACTATCAAATCATTCTATTTTTTTATCAATGGACGTTATGGGTCTCAGCTCTATTCACTTCTCCCTTATTCTCCGTATTGATCAATGGCTCCCCCTCCTCCCCATTTCACCCATCCCAGGGCATTAGACAGGGGGGTCCCATATCCCCCTTTCTCTTTGTCCTAGCGATGGAGGGCCTTAGACATTGCCTTCCAACAACAGCTCTCCAAGGCAAGATCAAAGGAATCCACTTAAATTTTCAAATTAACCCCACCAGCAATTCATAGATGATACCATGATCATGGGTTAGCCTACAATAAAAGAAGCCCAAATCCTCAACAATCCTGGATGAATTCATGGCAACCTTTGGAACCTCGATCAATCCCTCTAAGTCCTAGATTTTCTTCTTTAATACTCATTTTTTCATTCGGTCTCACCTTGCCAAGGTTTTTGGATTTTAGTGAACCACTCTCTTGATCATCTACCTCAAAGCCCCTCTCATGGACAACTTCATCAAAGGCAACACCTTATAGACAAGTTAGCCTCCAAACTCAATAACTAGACCTTTATATCTTTAAATATTGTTGGTAGATTGACTCTACTAAAACATTTTTTGCAGGCTCTTCCTATATATTCAATCTCAGTCTTGGAAGCTCCCAAAAGAGTGTTGCCCTCCAAATCAAATATATGGGGTGGAGCCACTAGAGAAAGAAAGTGGGCATTGGTGGCTTGGGATAAGGTTTGTCTTCCAAAGAAATTTGGTGGCCTTAGTATGTGAGATCCTGAACAACTTAGAAAATTAATGTGAGCGAAATTATGGTGGTGGTGGCTCCAAGAAGGTGAATAACTATGGAAAGTAATGTATAACAACAATTATTATCCTGGTATGAGATTGGTCTCAAAACTATGAACCACCAAGTTCTCTTCAGGCTCCTTGATTTGAAATTTGGTAGAGGAAAATAAACAAGTGATCCAACACCACTTCTTCTAGGAAAATTCCATAACGGAGGTCAAGCAAATTTTTGGGAAGATGTGTGGCAACAAATTCTGCCCTTGGAATCTTTAATCTAATGTCCTCGCCTAAAATCCTTCCTAATTGATAATGGATTTACGTGAGTTGTGCACTACTAGAAGCTTTAGAATTATTGATTTCCTTAGAGAATTTGGAAAGGAAAATAAATTTGGGGACTTGATATCCCAATAGAGTAATAAACTGCTCTTACATGCATGTTAGATCAACAAAAGGTTTCCAATTATTGGTGGTTTTGATCATCTTTGATATGTTCATAAATCGGTGGGGTTTTTCATAGTCAAAGAGGCTTATTCTCTTCTTACTATAGATATTTAACCTCCTCTGGATAAAATATGGTCCTCTATATGGCATGAGAACCTCTGGCTAAAAATAGTGAACTTCTTATGGTTACTAGCAGACAAGCCCACTATAACATGGGATCACCTCAAGAATTGAGGATTTGAAGGCCCCTCTTACTCCTTCCTTTGCCAAGATCACCTTTATAATAATATAAATTACATTTTCAATGATTATACCTTTTTTTAGCATCACTGGACTAAAATGGTTACATTCTTCTGATAGTATGATCGCCATATTTTTATGGACATCAAAGAATCCCTCCCTTCCTGGAAAAACACCGCCTTCAAAAATCCTATAATAAAAAAAACATGGATTTTAGCCTCGGGCTTTACCCTCTCATCAATATAGAAAGAAAAAAACAACAAAAAATTCAAAGGGCTCTCAAGTGATCTAACTAGATCATGGGAGGTTGCTATCAAAAACATAAGAGAAACTACTCTTGTCACCAAATGGTCTTTGGAGGGTTGGATTGCCTCCTCAAAGAAAGGGATCATTCTCTTTGCTCTTGGCATATCTCCTCCTCCCTCCAATCCATTGTGTTATCACACTTCTCAAGCTCCCTCCTCTCCTCAATTTTGGTCTCCCCCACCAATGTTATTCATGAAATTTATTTTTGATAGTGCCTCCAAAGGTAAACCAGGATCAATGAGGTATGGTGGAATATTTGAGGATCACTATGGGGATCATCTTCTAGTCATTCCAAGCTCCATGGGTCTAACTAATAAAAACACCACCAGTTTATTTTCTCTAAATAAGGGGCTTGAGGTGACCTAATCTCAAGGACTCAATAAAATCTTGATTTAAGTGGACTCCCATTTGTTCATTCAAACTATAATTCGGATTCCAAATTGCTCCAAGCCTAACAGAGTCTCAAGTTGTTGGAGACTAGGAAACTACATCGTCATAATAGTTTAGCTTCTCAATAATTTCAAGTTTTCATTTCGATGCATGTGATAAGAATCGATAATAAGGTAATGGATTTCCTTTCCAATATTGGCTCATTAGATCCCAACATAAACATTATGGTGCCTTGGGATCAATTCCAGAGCTCTCCTTTTTCCCAAAACTATCTTATTTTTATTTATAAGGACAAAGAACAACTCCTCTCAAATTCAGAATCTAATAGAGCCGCCAAATGCCCTAGATGGGACATATTAGAGACCCCTAAGGCTACTCATGTGAGGACATGTTCCCATGCACAAGCTATGACCCGCTAACTCTAGGAGAACTATAGGAGAACCCTTTCAAAAAGAGATTGGTATCACTCCCCACGTATCTATGAATGACAAAATAAACTTTACAAATGACGACAGTGCTAGGAAAATGGAAGATCTTAGATCCTATATGGTAGTATTTACCAATAAAATCATGTGTGGATTAAGGACTCAATAAAACCTTGGTCTCCTCTCCTTAATGTTGGTCTCCCCCACTAATGTTATTCATAAAATTTATTTTTGATAGTGCCTCCAAAGGTAAACCAAGCTCAACAGGGTATGGTGGAATCTTTGAGGATCGCTATGGGGATCGTCTTATAGTCATTCCAAGCTCCATGGGTCTAACTAATAACAACACCACTAATTTATTTTCTCTAAAGAAGGGGCTCTAGGCGACCCAAGATCAAGGAATCAATAAAATATTGATTTAAGTGGACTCCCATTTGGTCAGTCGAACAATTATTCAGATTCAAAATGGCTCCAAGCCTAACAGAGTCTCAATTTGTTGCATACTAGGAAACTAAATTGTTAGAATAATTAAGCTTCTCAACAATTTCAAGTTTTCATTTTGATGCATGTGAGAAGAATTGGTAATAAGGTAGTGGATTTCCCTGCCAATATTGGCTCATTAGATCCCAACATAAACATTATGGTGCCTTGGGCTCAATTCCACATCTCTCCTTTTGCCCCAAACTATCTTAGTTTTATTTATAAGGAAAAAGAACAAATCCTCTCAAATTCAGAATATAATAGAGCCGCCAAATGCCCTCGACGGGACATATCAGAGACCCCTAAGGCTACTCATGTGAGGACATTTTCCCATGCACAAGCTATGACCCAATAACTCTAGGAGAACTATAGGAGGACCCTTTCAAAAATATATTGGTATCGCTCCCCACATATCTATGAATGACAAAATAAACTTTACAAATGACGGCAGTGCACTAGAAAATTTGGCGAAATTTCCGACGGCCAATTCGTCGCTATTCCGACACATAGTCGTCACAAGAGCGACAGTTCGAGGGCGGGCAAAACATGGTTTTCCATACCGTCGCAGTTCCGACGCACTTAAAAAGTGTCGCATTATCGACACTTTTTCCGTCGCTTCCAAACAAGCATCGCTCTTCTGACGTTTCCCAATCCGTCGCACTTCTGACGTTTGTAAACTGTTGCACTTCCGATGAAATGTGGTCCGACGTTTTGAACGTCGCTCTTCCGACGTTTTTAAACTGTCACAATTACGACGAAATGTGGTCCGACATTTTGAATGTCGCTCTTCCGACGTTTGTAAACTGTCGCAATTCTGACGAAATGTGGTCCGACATTTTGAACGTCGCTCGTCCGACGTTTTTATACTATCGCTCTTCCAACTTTTTCAAGTTGTCGCAATTCCGACGCTTACAAGGCGTCGGTATAGCGATGGCGGGTTCAATTTTAAAAAAAAAAAATGAAACTTTAAAAGAGGAAAAACGTTGTTTTGAATATATTATATGAAGTAAAAAAGTCCATGAAGTCATTAAATTTTCACATCTGAAGATTGGAACCCAAATATCCATCCAGAAAAGTGGAAGTCCCACCCCAGACAATGATAGAAAAATACCCCATGTCACATACAGGGACATGATATAAAACCCGGTAACGGTCCACATGGAGATTATCGACAAATCTGAGAAAGCATCCAAATATGCCCGAGGCATCTATAAGAAAGTGAAATAGCAGTATGTAGAATAGTAAAGCAACAGATAGAGTACCGACGTCCATTGTTCCAAATACAAATTAAAGTACCCAAAATCCTTGAGCAGAGAAAAACGCTAATCATGTGAGGAGTGTGATATGTCCAAAATATAAAAAGACCATCAGACCATATCAATAAACCAGCAACATAGACCAGCATCGCTAGTTTTGAAGGCAGAGTGATAAACATTAATAATTTTTTTTTCACAAGAGAAAAAACGTTGTTTTGAATATATTATATGAAGTAAAACAGTCCATGAAGTCATTACATTTTCACATCTGAAGATTGGAACCCAAATATCCATCCGGAAAAGTGGAAGTCCCACCCCAGACAGTGATAGAAAAATACCCCATGTCACATACAGGGACTTGATATAAAACCCAGTAACGGTCCACATGGAGATTATCGACAATCTGAGAAAGCATCCAAATATGCCCGAGGCATCCATAAGAAAGTGAAATAGCAGTATGTAGAATAGTAAAGCAACAGATAGAGTACCGACGTCCATTGTTCCAAATACAAATTAAAGTACCCAAAATCCTTGAGCAGAGAAAAACACTAATCATGTGAGGAGTGTGATATGTCCAAAATAGAAAAATACCATCAGACCATATCAATAAACCAGCAACATAGACCAGCATCGCTAGTTTTGAAGGCAGAGTGATAAACATTAATCATTTTTTTTTCACAAGAGAAAAAATGTTGTTTTGAATATATTATATGAAGTAAAACAATCCATGAAGTTATTACATTTTCACATCTGAAGATTGGAACCCAAATATCCATCCAGAAAAGTGGAAGTCCCACCCCAGACAGTGATAGAAAAATACCCCATGTCACATATAGGGACTTGATATAAAACCCGGTAACGGTCCACATGGAGATTATCGACAATCTGAGAAAGCATCCAAATATGCCCGAGGCATCTATAAGAAAGTGAAATAGCAGTATGTAGAATAGTAAAGCAACAGATAGAGTACCGACGTCCATTGTTCCAAATACAAATTAAAGTACCCAAAATCCTTGAACGGAGAAAAACGCTAATCATGTGAGGAGTGTGATATGTCCAAAATATAAAAAGACCATCAGACCATATCAATAAACCAGCAACATAGACCAACATCGCTAGTTTTGAAGGCAGAGTGATAAACATTAATCATTTTTTTTTCATAAGGGAAAAAATGTTATTTTGAATATATTATATGAAGTAAAACAGTCCATGAAGTCATTACATTTTCACATCTAAAGATTGGAACCCAAATATCCATCTAGAAAAGTGGAATTCCCACCCCAGACAATGATAGAAAAATACCCCATGTCACATATAGGGACATGATATAAAACCCAGTAACGGTCCACATGGAGATTATTGACAAATCTGAGAAAGCATCCAAATATGCCCGAGGCATCTATAAGAAAGTGAAATAGCAGTATGTAGAATAGTAAAGCAACAGAAAGAGTATCGACGTCTATTGTTCCAAATACAAATTAAAGTACCCAAAATCTTTGAACAGAGAAAAACCCTAATCATGTGAGGAGTGTGATATGTCCAAACTATAAAAATACCATCAGACCATATCAATAAACCAACAACATAGACCAGCATCGCTAGTTTTGAAGGCAGAGTGATAAACATTAATCATTTTTTTTTCATAAGGGAAAAAATGCTATTTTGAATATATTATATGAAGTAAAACAGTCCATGAAGTCATTACATTTTCACATCTGAAGATTAGAACCCAAATATTCATCCAGAAAAGTGGAATTCCCACCCCAGACAATGATAGAAAAATACCCCATGTCACATATAGGGACATGATATAAAACCCAGTAACGGTCCACATGGAGATTATTGACAAATCTGAGAAAGCATCCAAATATGCCCGAGGCATCTATAAGAAAGTGAAATAGCAGTATGTATAATAGTAAAGCAACAGATAGAGTACCAATTTCCATTGTTCGAAATACAAATTAAAGTACCCAAAATCCTTGAACAGAGAAAAATGCTAATCATGTGAGGAGTGTGATAACCATCTGCAGAAACCCAGGCTCGCTTGTAAGATCAAGCTTGCTTGATTCCAAAATTGGTAACCATCTGTTGCATCCGAGATGTAAGCTTCAGGCTCACTTGTTTCCATTAGTAGCCCGCTACAACATCCACCCTGTTCATAGCAAAAAGGTTCCTGTAGATATACAGAGAAAGAGTATAATACGTAGACCATATAAACATGGCTCTGTATTTCAAAAAACAGGTTTATAATAGAAATAGGGCAACATTTGTTTTTCTAAGTAAATTTAATCTATTAACAGTGGGAATAAAATTACACCGAAGTCAAAATCATTGCCCAGAGTCATGGCAAATTTGTCATCAAAAAATCAAAAAATTAAGAAAACTGCCCTCATTATGGGAAACCAGTCTTGAACGTTTAATTTATAGAATTCAAAAATATTACAAAGGTCTAGCACAGTAAAATAATCTAAAAGCAGCCCAATTAAGTGGGCCACGAAGCAAGAAAAACAAATTAACCAAACTACTCCTCCGGCTCCTCAACGATTCGGCACCATCCTTCGGAAGGTCCAGGATTGCTAGGTGCTACCTCCACATTCATGCCACAGCTCCCCTCCTAAAGGCCTGAATGCTGGCCTGATTTTTCCGAGCTCAGACCCGCCGGACAGGTGCATTCTTCCTCCGTTTGGGCCTCCTCGCAAAAAACCACAGTGACTGAAGCTGTGATTCGTGGGCGGTTGAGAGAGAAATTAAAGGAAAATTGCGCAGTGCGCGTCGTGGGAGAAGGTGAACTAGCGGTGGGGAAACGAGGAGCAGGGGAATCCATACGGTGGCCAGATCCTACAACCCGACCCCACCCACTCCTAGTATTTGGATAGCGACCTGCGTAATAATCACTGGACTGGCTGGAAGACAACTCGGTTGAGGGGCTGGAGGGAGCGCGCAGGGGTTGACCTCTAGCGCTCCCCCTGCAGCAACACATCCTTTGATGCACGCGAGGCATGGGTGCAATCTCACTAGCAGTGGGCACAAGAGGAGACGGAGAAGCAGAATTCCAAGAAACAGAGGAAGACATACAAGGACCAGACTGAGAGAAATGAAGATATGCAGCAAGGTCTACGCAGCAGTTCAGCTGGCCTCTTCTCCTTCTCGTCACAGTGAGCAGGCAGTGTGACCCAGCAACCGGCTCGTCTAAAAAACTATAGCGAAATGCCATTTTATCGACCCGACTGCAATGCAATCAAAGGACGCCCATCATAATTAATCTCTAATCATTAATGAGAGCCGAAGGCCGGATCATATTGGAGCATGCGGAACACTAACAGGAGTGGAGGTCTGATCTTGAACAGTGTTAAAACTTAATGCAATTAGATGTGAAAACCTTGGAACTTAATTGAATAGCGTTAAAACTTAATGCGATTGATATGAAATCTCCACATCCATGTCCCATCGCCTTAAACGCCATTGAATGCACCCACAGCCGGGAGCAGGGCAGGTTTTGATTGAGGACACGTGGCAGAAATTGATTGGAGTGGATCTTTGTTTGGGCCGCTCGCGCAGTGGAAATCCGGACCCGAAAAAGATTAGGGCGAATTTGATAAGAAATTTGCGTCACAACTCTCCCTCCGTACGCCAACCCAACTTTGGACCCGAAAAATATTAGGGCGAAATTCATTTGGTTTTCACGTCACAAAATTGGCCGACGTCAGTAGGCTATTTTGGAACGCGAATTTGGTTTTAATTATGGTTTATCGCCGTTTGAAGTCCAGCGAACTCGACTTAAGAACAATTTTGTTTGATCCCATCATATAAAATTTGTGTTGGTTTTCTTTGATAATACACATATTTATAATAAATCATGGGAATACCACACTAGTAAACATGTGGAAAAGTTATATAAATTATTGAGAACAATCATTTTTATGTAAAATATCCAAATGTGCTTTTGGGAAATAAGAATTCGAGTATTTGGTTCATATTGTTTTAAAGGAAGGAGTGAAGTTGGAGCCTCAAAAGATGCAAGCTATTACAAATGACCTATTCCTAAGAAAATCAAGGTTCTTAGAAGATTTTTTAGACTTACATGATATTATTGATAATTTGTTAAGAATTATGCATGCATTTCAAGTCCACTCACATATCTCTTGAAGAAAATATCATTTATATGAAATGATGAGGCTACTTTGGCATTCTCTCTTTTAATGGATGCCATGTCTTCTACACCAACATCGGTTGCACCTACTTTTGGTAAAACATTCATAGTGGAGTGTGAGGCACTAGGACAAGGAATTTACGTAACATTAACACAATAAGGGATATCATTGGCTTTTAAAAGCAAGGAATTCAAAGAAAATATTTGGTGAAATCTACGTATGAAAAATAAATGGAAGCAATATTACATGCAATAAAAAATGGGGATAGCATATCATTGGGAGGTAATTTAAAGTCAAGATATACCATGATAGCATAAAGTATTTTTTGAAGCTATGGATTTCATTGGAAGATTAACAAAAATGAGGAGAAAAAAATGCAAAGTTTTAATTTTGAGATAATCTGCAAAAAGGGTAAGGAAAATTTAGTACATGATGCTCTTTCTAAAATAGAAGAGGCCTCAAATTTACATCCAATTACATTTTCTATTCCTAGGTGGCTAGAAGAAGCTTGCCATAATGGAAAAATGACAATAGTACTAAACAAAAACTAAAATTTATAAAGGATGGGATGAACTCTATGGAGCATTGGGAGTGAAAGAGAGATATACTCTGGTGCAAATGTAGAATATTTTTATGCACGCAAGCATATTTGAATAAACAAATATTAAGGGAGTCCCATGTCTCTCTGATGGTAGGACGCAGGGTTCCTTAAAACATCTCAAAGGATCAAAAAATATATTTTTTGAAGGAATGAAGAAAGACATTCAAAATTTTGTAAGAGAAGGCCAGGTTTGCATAATAAATAAAAGAGAGATAGTAAAATATCTAGGGTTACTTCAACCATTCCACATACATATTCAAAGACTAGAAGATATATCAATAGACTTTATTACAGGGTTACTGAAATATAAAGGTAAGTATTACATTTTTGTGGTCATTTACATAGACAAATTTTGTAGATTTTTTTTGTAGAGCTCAAAGTACATAAACAACAAGCCAAGTGGCAGAAGTGTCCGTGAAAGAAATTCATAGTCTTCATGGTTTTCCTAAAGTAATAGTAATAAGAAACTTTTGGAAATAATTATTTAATATGAGTGGAGAAACACTAGTTGCCATGAGTTCTACATATCAAACACAATCAAATGGTCAAACAAAAATAGTTAACAAATGTTTTTAAGGTTATCTACAATGTTACTATTTAGAAAAGCAATCTTAATGGATGAAGTGGGTTCTTCAAGGAAGAATGGTAATATGATACTACCTATCACACATCTACTAAAATTTCCCCATTTAAGGCCCTCTATGGATATCCAACTCCTAGTATCTCATACATTTTGCAAAATAAGTCCAAAGTATAGGAAACAGAGTCACATATGGAAAATACTAAAGAAACTTTGAAAATTATTATGGAAAACCTTCAAATGACATGAAACATGATAAAACAACAAGGGGAACAACATTGAAGTGAAAGATAATTTGAGGAGGGTAATTGGGTATTTTTAGATTATAGCATTATAAGCAATCTTCATTCAAGAAAAAGAAGAATAAAGAATTAGCTCAAAAATGTTATGGCCCTAAATAATTATTCATAGGATTGAACAAGTGGTATAGAAGTTATATTTTCCTTCTTCTTGCATTCATAAGGTTTTTCATGTATCTTGCCTAAAAAAGGTTATGGGAAAAAATATGCCAATGTAAATAGAACTTCCAAAATTAGATGAAGAATGAAAGTTGATTCTTGAACCACAAAAAGTTATAGATAAACATTCTGTATCTCTTTGACATATAACCATTATGAAGTATCTAATCAAGTGGAAGAATATTCCTCTAGAAGAAGGTACATGGTAAAATGATCAATTCATGATGAAATACCCACGGCTAAAGGCTTCATTTGAAGTTTTGACAAAGGTTTTGTTATATGTTTTATATAACGCGCGGCAGAATAGTTTTATTGTTTGTTAAGGTCCCACAAAGTGATCAAATTTGAAGGGAAGGTCCGAATTTCAATTATAAGGTCATATATCTATGTTGCCCTTCCATAATGAAAAGCTTTAAAAAAAAAACTTTTCAATTGACCACAATAAATTATTTTTACATTTCATTTTCAGAAAGACAAAACCATCAATCTTTATATTAATAAAATAATGTTACATATACAACAATGAAGAAGGCTCCATCTTTCATTTCTTAAATATCTCATTGGCAATGTCAACATAAGTCTTGAAGACACTATTATAAGAATTTGGATACATACCACCGGGATATAGGAGATTCTTATGTGTCAGATTGTGTAATGCAATTTTGACTTTGTCTCACAAGGAGCAGCAGCAAGGAGGTCTGGATTTTTCTTATAGAGCTTTTTTATTATTATTTGAAACGTTGTTTATAGATATGAAGACAACAATGAAATTAAGAGCATGGTGGACAATTATTCAAGCTCATGATGCCAAACCATGATGATGTAAGTTTGGAATTTAACATTTTTACATGTTAAAGACAAATAGTCAAAATCACTGACAACTTAGTATGCCATAATTAATAATCATTCCCTATTCACTTTTGTTAATAGGTTTATGTCACATGATGATCTCTCTTCTCTGGCATTTACTTGTATTAAAGATTACTATTCTAGGGATAAGGAGTTATTTTCTCCAAAAATAACCCTAGCCAAACATTGACAATGCATCAAGGATATCTTTCTATGTTTCATAAGTACATATGTTCTACTTCTAAAATGTCTTGGAAGTGGTTGTTTCGCTGGAAATTATTCACCAGTTGGTTTCATACCAAAGTATTTTTCTCATTTTCAGCATCCAATACATGAAAAAGATAATGGTTTATAACAACATAAATATTTGAAATTTTTCAAGAATTGTCTGGCACACTTTGAATATTAATTTTGAAGTCAAGTGCATGATGCTATACAGGATCAAGTGTCATTTTGAATACCAAATGTTTCACAAGAAACTTCTCAACATGCTACCCTGCAGTAAGGATTAAATGACAATATTGCATCAACTATTTCCATAATAAAAGTGCACCTCGGCCATAAGACTAAACAACTACAAATGTTGTAGATATAACAATACCACACAATCAAATGTATTCCACAAGGCCAATACTGTATGAAAAATGAAAATGAGTTTGCAACCAAAAATACCTTAGGCAACTAATTCAATTAGATACACCAAACCATCAGCAAAAAGGAAAACCAGCCTACTCAAAAGGCAAGCATTTACCTCCTTTGACAAAATTTTGAGTTCCGAAACAAGGGCCTTTATTTTCTTGTCAATGCCCCTAGTAATTTGAATGGGGTTTGCACCTGCTGCAACAACCTAAAAAAAAAGGTTTCATTTAAAATTATTTTCCACAAATTTAAGGTACAACCATTATCAGTTTTGTATTTCCTAACAAGCTCATAAATTTTGACAAAAGAACCAAAAATTTTTGATACCTGATAGCAATTTTTTCACTCAAAAACTATCTTAGACTCAATAAGCCCAACCCAAAAATAAAAAACCAAACACCAAAAGACCCTACAAAAATGAATAGATGATCTTAATCCAGTACTATCGACAAAAAGTTACATTTACACCCTCACTTATTAAACCCTGTGTTGTTGAATTTTAACTTCAACTGCTGCAGCAGAAGGATGGATGCAACAGCAACATTTTTTTTTGGAGGTTGCTTGCACACCATTGTTGAGCCTCAAGATTGTGCTTTCTTTCATCTTACTTTACCTCATTTTCCTTTGTCCATTGCTATCCCAGACCCAATTGATCAATGAATTTAGTTAAAATTACTTTTAGAATGATTAACATGACTGACTTGCTAAGTTTTGTGATTTTTGTCATTGTAATGCATTTTGATCGGAACTAGCTGCAGAATGCAGACATTCCGTAGCTAACCGGCAATTCTGCAGCTGTCTTCACGTTTAGGCATGTTCCAGGTGGCCTCTCAAGAAAAACCGCATATGGGTATATTCCACGTCATGTCTACATTGTTCGTTGCTCACCATGAAGGAAAAACCGAATTCTGGATATGGTTTTGGTACATGGGAACACATTTAGGAAGGCAGACTTCTAATAGGACTATCTTAGTCCAGATGTCCTTTTCCTTTTTACGTTGCCACTTCAAGAGTCCTAATGTGATTTCGATAAGGAAAGACAATGATCCTGGAATTGTTGCAAGTCTTGTTATGTGCATTTGTTATATAAACACTTGGGAAACCGAGAGCTAGGCTAGATTTTGCTCTAGATTTTGCTTAGATTCTGTGCTACATTTCTGAAGACGCAGATTGCTCTGTTCAAGTTATTTCTCCTTTAATGAAGCAGACAGTATTGTTTTGAAAGCGTTGATTTGATTTGGAGTTAGATTCCGTCTGGTGGTAGAGGGCCCCTGCCTCTTGCACGGTTTTACTTGCGTAATTTAGATAAGTATCTTAGTTGCCTTTACATTTTGAAGTTTGAATTCGTAGTTGTTTTCATTAGCCACTATAGTTATACTCGTTCTAAAAACTCCTCCAAAAGAAGAAGCTCTTCCAAAAGATCACGATAATGAATGGGCAATGGCTATAGTGTTGTAGGATTTAATTGTAATTTATTTTGTTCACTATCACAGTTATACTTGTTCTAAACACTCTTCCAAAAGAAGAAACTCTTCCAAAAAATCCTTATGATGTCTAAAACATGTATGTGATAATGAATGCTTCAGTTGTGTGTTTGCACTAAGTACCATAGCTGTTCTTGCTCTTAAAACGCTCTTCCAAAAAATTATAATGATGGGTAGGAGATAGCTATGATATCTTAGTTTTTAATTGCTTTCAGTCTTTATGTTTGCATTTGCATTGAATTGTAAAGTTAGGATTGTTCTAAGAAACTCTTCCAAAATACCAATCATGATGGACAAACAGACTGTATAATTCCATAGAATAATGCATGATAGCTTAGTTAGGATACTCCGGAGTTTAATTTCACTTAACTCATGCTCAGTTATTTTGTTTTAAGTTTGATAATGACTTGTTAGTTCAGCACTGTTTTAGACTAGTGACATCTTAAGTTCAGTTTTAGCTTAACTCATTGCATTTGCACTCCACATTCAGTTGTCATTCACTGCATATTAGATTACTTCAGTTGTTAAACTTAACAAAACAGCCTTCATTATTTACAAACCTCTTCTTGTTCTAAAATCTATAATTGATTCATAACCATATGAATAGAAGACAGTATCATTTTAAGGCCTGAAGTATTTTTGCAACTTCCTTATCATCTCAAAAACAAAAATTTCCTCAAAAGACTATTTTAAAAATCTATAACCTTTGAGTGAAGTGTAGTGTTATTGAACTAAGTTGCAGAATAGAGTTAGGAACTAGTCTTAAAGTAGAGATCTTATGATGGTATCAATGTTTTACTCCAAATATGCTTCAACAAATCTCTAATCATGGATAACATGTTGAATCATTATAAGTTAGTTTTTTAACTTTTTAGTTAGGAGAATTTGCATGCTTAGCTGACCATGTCTCAAGCTTTCTCTCTCAAAATACCTTTGATGAAAGAATTTGACAAGTTGAGTTTATGTTTTGAATCATTTTCTTAAAAGTCATTATCAAGCTTTGTTTCTGCTTAGTCATAGTTTAGATTTGATTCTGTTTTAGTATTGCATTTGCATTTGTCATTTGTCATCAAGCAATTAGGTTTCACTCTATTTTTAATCATTAACTTCTTTCCACTAGCTTTCTAGTCATTTTCCTTGTGAACATAAAACTACCAAAAAGGCCAAAAACATCATAAATCATCACAAAAGACCAAAAACATCATAAAACACTAAACACAACGCATTAAGAGACAAACACCTAGGCACATATGGTGCACTTCACTTCAGCAGTTTACCAACCCTGGTTGACAATTAAATGAACTCAATTTAGGAGACTAGGTTGAGACCAAACATTTTGGCGCCGTTGCCGGGAAAGTGAAAACTAGGTAACCTTTGTTTCTTAGCATCCAAAAAATATTATATGCATAGGGAGAGAGATTCAAGGGGAAGATTTGTAAGCAGCAGAGGCAGAAGTTTGATTTCTAGAACACCACTTGTTTCATCTAGATCCAGAGCTAGTACACCTTCAACTCAGACCCACATTCCATCCTTTACTGATCCTGGACTTCTAGAAGACCTTAAAACAGATATCCCATTAGATAAACCTTCCACTTCATCCACTGAACCTGCCTTAGAAGAAGATCTAAAGACTCCTGGTAGGGACACAAACCTTTCCACTTCCACAGGAGAGTCAACTATGGCAGAAGAAGGAGGAGGAGGAGTCTTCAATGGAGAACACACACTATTTGGAGGTAGAAGTAGAGGTAGAGGAGAAGGAGGTAGAGGTGCAGATGGAGGAAGAGGTAGAAGAGAAATAGGAAGCTCTTTTGGGTTCCCTATAATTGATGAAGAAACCAATACAACCATGAAAAACATTTCACCCTCTGTCCTTCCAAACTTCTATGAACTTAAAACTGAAGATCCTGAAACTTTCTTATTCGAATTTGAAGTGCTGTGTAGAACTTATGACTACCTACAAGATGCTCAAAAACTGAAATTATTTCCTTCAAATTTGAAGGGAGCAACATTGAAGTGGTTTATGAGTCTAATCAGTAGTTCTATTAGAACATGGGAAGACATGAAACAAGCATTTCTAGAGAGATACTTGGATTATTGTATGCCGGTTAATCATAAGGAAGAAGTGTTCAAGATGTTGCAAAAAGAAGATGAAAACTTAGAATATTTGTTGGAAAGATTTAATTACAACATAAAAAGGGCAAAAATGGAAAACCTAGATCAAGACACCTTAAAAGCTCTTTTGTTGAAAACAATTAGGGATGAATGGTTGGATGTCCTTAACATGATGGGAAAAGGGGATATATCACAGCTCACATTACATGAAATATCTGAGTTATGTATCAACCTTTCAAGAGGGAAATCTAAAACTGTCAAAGGTCCAAGAGATCCTGCTCTTGCAAGGGCAAGTAAGTTTGCTTCTGGGACAGTAAGTAGATCAGAAATAGGACACATTCTTGATGATTTTAAATCTGACATCTTAGGGATTCTTAGTGAACAAATAGACACCCTTAAGATACAAAACAAGCAAAAATCTGAATCTGATGCCTTGGCAATCTTTTGCCCCAAATGTAGAAAGAAACATGCCTTGAGAGAGTGTCCTTTGGATGTAAAATTTGTAGAAACCTATGTTATTTGTTCTGAAAAACATGAGACCAATAATTGTCCTTCTCTTCCTGGTCTCAAAGTTGTCTTTCAAGAGGAAACTCCTACAGATTCCACAAATTCTATCAATTTTGTATCTAGAAGGCCTTGGCAGGGACCTCAAACACAAGGATTCCATGATCAAATGTATAATCAACCTCCACCTTGGAATTCTTGGCAACAACCTTGGCCTCAATTTCAAAATCAATCTCCAGCTTGGGCACAAGGATCACAAAGTCCCTATGGAAGATACTCCCCATACTATCAGTATCCACCATCCTATCCACCATACCCACATTTTTATCCTCAAAATCTTCAACAACATCATCAAAACCAACCACATCAAAATCAACCACTTTCATTACCATTCCCTCAAAAATCAAATCAATTTCCTGCTCAACCCATACCAAACCCCAATAATAAAAATCCTCAGAACACATACATGATAGAAGGCCAACAGTTTCCAACTTATTTAATTACTCCTCTAGACCTTAGTGAAGTTCAACTTAGGTCTAGAAGGATACTTGAAAAGAGGAAACCTTCTGTGATCATACAAGAACAAGATAACTCTGAGGAAGACTCCCTACGGGTGAATAAAAGTCTTGAGGAAGACACATCCTTTCAAGACCGAAACACTGAAAAATTAAAACAAAAAGATCCAATAAATTCAACTCATGTATTAGAGCAACCATCTACATCTACTTCTATACCTCCCTTTCCAGAAAGATTACAAATTGATAGAGGTGTAGAAAAACAAATCATGGTGCCTAATTATGACTTCCTAGATGAGCTGAGAAATGTTTGCATTAAAATTCCATTATTACAAGCCATCAAGGAAATTCCAATTTTAGCCAAAACAATAAAGGAGTTGAGTATGAAGAAAACAAGAAAAATAATAAGAGAAACAAAGAAAATTCAACTGGCAGGAAAAATAGCAGATATTATGATGGGCAAGATTGCTATTCCAAAGTATCTTGACCCAGAAAATCCAGTTGTTAAAATTCACATCAATGGAATTGAAATCCAAAACACACTCATTGATTTAGGAGCAGCAATCAATATCATGAGTAGACAAATCATGGATAAACCGAAACTTCCTAATCTTCTCTTTACACCCACACTATTACAATTAGCAGACAGATCTGTGATCAAACCAGATGGGGTAATAGAAGACATTCCAGTGTCCCTAGATTCTTGGGAGTACCCTATGGATTTCATGATCCTAACTCCTAAGAATAATCTAGGAGGCCATCCTATTATATTAGGAAGACCTTGGTTGGCTACAGCTGATGCTTTTATTAGTTGTAGGTCCGGTGATATGTATATCTCTGATGGTAGTTCAACTAAGAAATTCACTTTATATCCTCCACCTAGGACAATTACAGATCTAGATGACACTCAATGGATAGAGGATGAAGAAGATTTACAACCTCTCTTCACAATTTCAGAAATTAGTGAAGATAATCAAATTCTGAATAATCTAGAAAACTTTGAATCCTCTCCAGAACACAAACATGAATCATTTCAAGAGGGATCCAATATTGATTTTTTGTCATCAAGGCATATGTCTCTTCATTCTATGGACAAATTTGGTAGCTCTACAAGTGATATTTTCCCAGGCAAAACTTTGAACATAAACAAGAACCTAGAAAAATCTCAACAAGAAGAGTTAGTCAAAGTATTACAGAGACATTCTTATGCATATGCATGGGAATACACTGACATGAAAGGGATAAGCCCCAATACTTGTACTCATCACATCTATATAGAGGAAAATTTCAAACCAATTAGACAACCTCAAAGACGGATGAATCCAAATCTTAGGGAAATTGTTAAAGAAGAATTGCAAAAATTGTTAAATGTTAATTTCATCTATCCTATTTCAGATAGTCAGTGGGTTTCTCCTTTGGTAATTGTGCCAAAGAAAAATGGAAAATGGAGGGTATGTGTTGACTACCGATAACTAAACAAAGCTACTCGTAAAGACCATTTTCCCTTACCTTTCATAGATCAAGTGTTAGATACATTAGCTGGAAAAAAGTACTTTTCATTCTTAGATGGGTTTAGTGGTTACAATCAAATCCAAGTAGCACTTGAAGATCAAGACAAAACCACATTTACCTGTCCTTGGGGTACCTATGCTTACCGAGTATTGCCATTTGGATTATGTAATGCACCTGCAACATTCCAAAGGGCAGTATTGGGATTTTTTTCAGATCTAATACATGATTGTGTAGAGGTGTACATGGACGATTTCACAGTTTATGGAAACACTTTTGAAGAAGCTTTAGAAAACTTGGAAAAAGTCTTAAAGATATGTCAAGAAGCAAACCTTTCACTTATTCATGAAAAATGTTTTATGATGTTTACTGAAGGTATTGTTTTAGGGCATCACATTTCAGGGGATGGGATTAGAGTTGATGAGTCTAAAGTTGAAGTCATCTCTAACTTATCTATTCCAAGTTGTCAAAGAGATGTTAGAAGTTTTCTAGGATTTACAGGATATTATCGGAGATTTATAGAAAACTTTACCAAGATAGCATCTCCACTCTTCAAATTGCTTACCAAAGACTGTGAATTCAAGTGGAACTCTGATTGCCAGTTAGCCTTTGAGACCCTGAAAACCAAAATTTCTGAAGCACCTATATTAAGGGGACCTAACTGGAAGTTACCTTTTCATATCTCGACAGATGCTTCCGATACAGCTCTAGGGGCAGTATTGGGACAAAAATATTTGATTCCCTATGCCATCTATTATACCAGTAAAAATTTGACTCCTGCAGAGTTAAACTATACTGTAACTGAAAAAGAGTTTTTAGCTGTTGTTCATGCCATAAACAAATTTAGACACTATATAACAAGCTATGAAACTTTTGTTCACACTGATCATTCTGCAATTAGATACTTAATGAACAAATCAATCACTAATGGCAGAGTTATAAGATGGTTATTGCTCTTACAAGAATTCAGCATTACTATTCTAGATAGGCCTGGAAAACAAAACACAGTGGCTGATTTCCTATCTAGACTCCAAAATATCAAAGATGACACTCCAGTTGAAGATCAATTTTCTGATGAATATCTTTTTGCAATTTCTACTCAAACTCCATGGTTTGCTGATATTGCTAATTATTTAGTTTCAGGAAAATTTCCTTCAATAATGAATGCAAGAGATAAAAGAAAAATCATTAATGATAGTGCAAAATATTCATGAGTTGCTAATGAGTTGTACAAGACAGGTCCAGATTTGATCATTAGAAGGTGTGTTCATGAAGATGAGATGCCTGAGATTCTCAAAGCATGTCATGATGAACCTTGTGGCGAACACTTTGCTGATAAGAGGAAAACCTATAAGATCCTTAATTTAGGATATTATTGGCCATCCTTGTTTAAAGATGCTAAAGATTATGTCAAAAGGTGTGACAGTTTCCAAAGGGTAGGGAAACCTTCTCCTTCAGGTGAGATGCCATTACAACCTCAGGTACATATTGAACCTTTTGAAAAATGGGCTTTGGATTTTGTAGGACCTATTAGTCCTCCATCAAGACAGAAGAGATATATATTAGTTTGCACTTATTATGTTACTAAATGGGTAGAAGCCAAGCCATTACTTGTTGCTAATGAAGCATCTGTAGTTACTTTTCTTTTTGAGGATATTTTTACTCGTTTTTGTGTCCCAAGGGAAATTGTTACAGATCAAGGAGCTCAATTTACATCAAGGCTAGTGGAGCAAATGATGGAGAAGTACAAAATCAGACATAGAACATCTACTCCTTATCATCCACAAGCAAATGGTCAAGTGGAATCCACTAATAAGGTCATTGAAGGAATCCTAACAAAGATTGTTCATTTACATAGAAGAGATTAGGTAGATAGGCTTCCTGAAGCCTTGTGGGCCTATAGAACTACATGGAGAAACACAACAGGCCATACTCCTTATGAACTTGTTTATGGAAAGCAAGTTTTGTTTCCCATAGAGTTCCAGATTCAAACTTTCAAAATGGAAGTTCAGCTAGGACTTGATTTAACGGAGGCACAAAAGCATAGACTGGAGCAAATTAATGAATTGGATGAGATCAGACAAGATGCAGTTCAGAAAACAAGTCTAGTCCAACAGCAAAGGATTAGATGGCATGACAAGTACATCAAAGAGAAGAAATTCAAAGAAGGTGACTGGGCTCTCTTGTTTGATTCAAAATTCAAGGATTCTCAAGGTAAATTTCAAACACATTGGCTTGGGCCATATGAAATTGTTGAAATTTTTGACAATGGAGCAGTAAAAATTAGGACAATAGATGAAGAAGAGGTCACTTTTCTTGTGAATGGTCATAGATTGAAGCTATATCACAAACCACTCTCAAGAGAAGAATTTATCAATAAGTTCCAAGAAAGCAGTGATGTGAAGTTAAAGAAGAAGAATCTCTCTTCTTCATCAACTTGATTAAATTTTCTGAAGCATTTCTCTTTGAAAAAAAAAAAAAAAATATATATATATATATATATATAATAAAAGTATAAACATGAAAACCAATCATTGATTGGCATGTTTATACAGAAAAGATAGGGTGAAAATCAGAGTCTCTCTGACACTCCAACTTTTCCATTTTGTTTTTGCAAGCAGCTGTTACAAAATCATAAGTTCAGATCCATTGTACTTATGATCCATCTCATTTCATTCCATTCCATTCACTTATCCATCCATACTCCATTTCATTCATTCATTCATACTCTACTTCATTCCATATTTCATTTATCTCATTCCATACTCCATCCATCTCATTTCCATGTCAAAATTTAAAGTTTGATGTCTTGCTGCAAATGAATAACAAATGTCATGGATTGCAGGGCAGTTCTTATGTTCTTCCACTCCATTTCATAAACGGAATCCATTCCATTTCATCATCCACTTCATACATATCATGTCGCATCATCCATATTCATTCATGCCATATAACATCTCACTTATATCCCAAACCACTCCATTCCATGATTAAAATGCTCTACATGTACATTCTGCAGCTTAACAGACATTCTGCAGCTGATCAGACTTTCCGCAACCAGATAGTCATTCCACAGCTACAAATCCTGAATGCACCAATCAGCAGACATTTGAATTGCAACAAAATGATCCAGTGTATCCATGAATAAGAAGAATCAAGAAAGATTATGAAGACTCTTCCAAAGGATAACAAAGAAGACAAAGACCAAAAAAAGTAAATGAAAGCAGAGGTAACAATTTTTCATTATAATGGCATTTCATAAAGTTTAGCATAGTTTTAGTTATGAATCATTCGAAAAGGTTATTTTGATTATTTTTATTGATCATGTCCAAAATACCGTCCACAAAATTTGGATTAAAATCTCTCATTTCAAATTCTATACCCGACATCATTTAAGCGGTTAAAAAGGCTGCAGTGTTTGAATTCCTCACGTCACCCAACCAAAGCATTCAATGATGATTTTCTTTTCCGTTGTAAAAATCTTTGCCGTCTTTTCATTCATTAATTCGTTTTCTCCACCTCACTCCATTACCTCATTCCGTAACTACTTCCATCACTCCATTCTATAGCCGGCCCTTCATTCCGCAAAACAGAGATATCCTTATCACCGTGAGCAGAGCAAAGGGTATATCAGTTTGAATATCAAAGCACTATCACCGTGAGCAGAGATTGAGCATTTATCACCGAGAGACATAGATATATCAGTGTAGAATTTGAAGCCATTTTTCATTGTCAACCAGAGGCATATCAGCTCGAAGTTTGAAGCCATTTGTCACTGTCAACCAGAGGCATATCAGTCCGAAGTTTGAAGCCATTATCACCAAGAATCAGAGGCATATCAACTCGAAGGTGAAAGTTATTGTTTCCGTGGGCAGAAAGAGTATTGATTTGAACATTGAAGAAGAAATTATGGGCCTTATTGTAAGAACCGAACCAATGGGTACAAAATACTTGGAAGGATACCCTCAATGTAAAGAAATGTTGCAACAGGTAGGATGGCTACAATTTCTTGAGAAATTTAATGGCCTCCACAAAGAAGTCACTAAAACATTTGCAAGGTCATTTCAAGGAGCTGAGGTTGAAGTGGGGGATGTTAAATTCACTGTCACTGAAGTTTTCATTGCAGAAGCTACGGGATTGCTTAGAAATGGAGAGAGATGGTTCAAAAACAGAGAATTCCATAATGAATCCTGGAAGAAAATTCTAAAATCACCAGGTATGGATGTCACTGTGTTTAAGAAAGGAATTCCAAGTTCTGCATTGAAAAATAAATGGAGAAACATACTACTTATTCTGCAAAAAATTATTACATGTGAGGGTAGATATGGCACATTTTATGTTTACCACATTAGACTGATAATGCATTTTCTGGAGGAAGAGTTAAACCTACCCTATTTCTTGCTTCAAAGTTTGAAAAAGATGGCTTCTTGTGTTCAAAGAAGAGTTCAATTATTAGAGACAACTCTATACCATCATGGCTTGGTTAAGATTTTAATTGAACACCATTTAGCCAAAACAAATGATACTTGAGACAATTTCTTGATAAGAAATCATTTTGAAGAACCAAAAGAGCCCTCACCTGAACAACAGCCTACAAGGAGAAGCAGAAAATGGAGAGCTTCTAAAATTGAAATTGACAAAACAGTCCAGGAAAGTAGTGAGGAAATAATCTCAGAGAAGTTGACTCAAATTAAGAGACAACTTAAGAAAGAGAAGGTAATCAGAAAATCTGCCACATAAAAAGGAGAGGGATCTTCCTAGCCAAGAAGAAGCCATAGACTCAAGGGGAAACTAAGGAAAACTCAGATCAAACAAACAGGGGTGATAAATATAGAATATGAGGAAACATCTATTGAAGAAGATGTTGAAGAGGATTTTAATGAAGGAACCCCTGAAATTGACCCTGCTCAACAAGAAGTTTATGATTATATTGAAACTTTGGAAAGGAAAGCTTCAGAGAGTAGAGAGAGAACCCCAAGTCCTCCACTGTCCGAAATAGATGTGTTAAGAAGGGATAGGTATGAGCTGGAAATACTTAATAGACACATCAAAAATGAGAATGATATTTTGAAGGAACAAGTCAAACTCAAAACCGATATCAACTCAACCTTATCTCTACATATGGACAAAGTGGAAAAGGCTAATGAAAAGTTGAAAAAGAGGAACAGGAAGTTAATCAGGGCACTTACCAACTTAAGGTTCAAACTTGTCATCAGAAAACCCAGAAGATCTTTAACTTCCAGGCAAAGGAGAAGGAGAGGATTAGATGTTCTTGCAGAAGCCTCTGAGTTTATGGAATAAGTTGCATGAGGACATGCAAGAAGTTAGCAGTGGGGGTATGTTGAGCCTCAAGATTGTGCTTTCTTTCATCTTACTTTACCTCATTTTCCTTTGTCCATTTCTATCCCAAACCCAATTGATCAATGAATTTAGTTAAAATTACTTTTAGAATGATTAACATGACTGACTTGCTAAGTTTTGTGATTTTTGTCATTGTAATGCATTTTGACCGGAACTAGCTGCAGAATGCAAACATTCCGTATCTAACCGGAAATTCTGCAGTTGTCTTCACATTTAGGCATGTTCCAGGTGGCCTCTCAAGAAAAACCACATATGGGTATATTCCACGTCATGTCTACATTGTTTGTTGCTCACCATGAAGGAAAAACCAAATTCTGGATATGGTTTTGGTACGTGGGAACACATTTAGGAAGGCAGACTTCTAATAGGAATGTCTTAGTCCAGATATCCTATTCCTTTTTACGTTTCCACTTCAAGAGTCCTAATGTGATTTCGATAAGGAAAGACAATGATCCTAGAATTGTTGCAAGTCTTGTTATGTACATTTGTTATATAAACACTTGGGAAACCGAGAGCTAGGCTAGATTTTTCTCTAGATTTTTCTTAGATTCTGTGCTACATTTCTAAAGACACAAATTGCTCTGTTCAAGTTATTTCTCCTTTAATGAAGCAGACAGTATTGTTTTGAAAGAATTGATTTGATTTGGAGTTAGATTCTGTCTGGTGGTAGAGGGCCCCTGCCTCCTACACGGTTTTACTTGCGTAATTTAGATAAGTATCTTAGTTGCCTTTACGTTTTGAAGTTTGAATTCGTAGTTGTTTTCATTAGCCACTATAGTTATACTCGTTCTAAAAACTCTTCCAAAAGAAGAAGCTCTTCCAAAAGATCACGATAATGAATGGGCAATGGCTATAGTGTTGTAGGATTTAATTGTAATTTATTTTGTTCACTATCACAGTTATACTTGTTCTAAACACTCTTCCAAAAGAAGAAACTCTTCCAAAAAATCCTTATGATGTCCAAAACATGTTTGTGATAGTGAATGCTTCAGTTGTGTGTTTGCACTAAGTACCATAGCTGTTCTTGCTCTTAAAACGCTCTTCCAAAAAATCATAATGATGGGTAGGAGATAGCTATGATATCTTAGTTTTTAATTGCTTTCAGTCTTTATGTTTGCATTTGCACTGAATTGTACAGTTAGGATTGTTCTAAGAAACTCTTCCAAAATACAAATCATGATGGACAAACAGACTGTATAATTCCATAGAATAATGCATGATAGCTTAGTTAGGATACTCCGGAGTTTAATTGCACTTAACTCATGCTCAGTTATTTTGTTTTAAGTTTGATAATGACTTGTTAGTTCAACACTATTTTAGACTAGTGACATCTTAAGTTCAGTTTTAGCTTAACTCATTGCATTTGCACTCCACATTCAGTTGTCATGTACTGCATATTAGATTACTTCAGTTGTTAAACTTAACAAAACAGCCTTCATTATTTACAAACCTCTTCTTGTTCTAAAATCTATAATTGATTCATAACCATATGAACAAAAGATAGTATCATTTTAAGGCCTGAAGTATTTTTGCAACTTCCTTATCATCTCACAAACAAAAATTTCCTCAAAAGACTATTTTAAAAATCTATAACCTCTGAGTGAAGTGTAGTGTTATCGAACTAAGTTGCAGAATAGAGTTAGGAACTAGTCTTAAAGTAGAGATCTTATGATGGTATCAATGTTTTACTCCAAATATGCTTCAACAAATCTCTAATCATGGATAACATGTTGCATCATTATAAGTTAGTTGTTTAACTATTTATTTAGGAGAATTTGCATGCTTAGCTGACCATGTCTCAAGCTTTTTCTCTCAAAATACCTTTGATGAAAGAATTTGAAAAGTTGAGTTTATGTTTTGAATCATTTGCTTAAAAGTCATTATCAAGCTTTATTTCTGCTTAGTCATAGTTTAGATTTGATTATGTTTTAGTATTGCATTTGCATTTGTCATTTGTCATCAAGCAATTAGGTTTCACTCTGTTTTTAATCATTAACTTCTTTCCACCAGCTTTCTAGTCATTTTCCTTGTGAACATAAAACTACCAAAAAGGCCAAAAACATCATAAAACACTAAACACAACGCATTAAGAGACAAACACCTAGGCACATATGGTGCACTTCACTTCAGCAGTTTACCAACCCTGGTTGACAATTAAATGAACTCAATTTAGGAGACTAGGTTGAGACCAAAAAACCATCCAGAAATTTAATTCAGCATTTAAAATTCCTGCAAGTTTTTTTTGTAGACGGCCGCAACCATATTTCTGTACAGGATTGTATTTAAACACAACAACCAGCATTAACGCAATTCACCAACCAGAAATTAAACAAACAAAAATTTACCCCCCAGTTTTGTAAATTTAAAAGGAGGACACGTGGAGCATTAATATTGGATCACATGAAATTGAAGGGAATATGAAAACCTGAAAACCGGACCTGAATTTTTTATAAGGCACATTGGATTTAGAATTCGCATTACAAATTAGGCAGACGTCAGCATCCCATTTTGGAACGCGAATTTGGTTTGAAATTCAATTTATTCAGGCTTTTGAAGTCCGACGGAAAGGGTTCTTTAATGTTTTGATAATTTAGTTTTATGTATGCTTTAATATATACATATGTTTTAAACATATGTTATATATATATATCATATGCGAAATGAAAGGTGGGCCATAGAATTTTGTTTTAATTTTATTTCTTTTAAAAGAGGGTTTATTATAATATGTTTTATATGTTACGGCATATAAAAATAAAAAGGAAAAAAAAGCTTGGTAGTTTTTTTATAGGCAATACGTAAATTTTTTATTACACAGCAGTGTGTAAAAATTGAAAGACTAAGTGTAAATTTTTAAGTGTGTATGCACAACAGTGCGAAAGTGAAAAACACAGCAGAGTTTTTTAGAGACAGAGTATGTTTGTTTTGAACAGACAGTGAGTTGGTTTTATGCACTGTGTTTTGTAGCAGTCATAATTTTGTAATCCCTCTCAGTGAGGAAGAAGTGTAATAGTTTTTTTTGAGTTATTGAAGGGAATAGAAGTTTGTTTTCAAAGTATTGAAACTTTGTCTCCTGTCAAAGAAATTTTTATTTTCTCTGTGTTAGAGGAAGGGAGATTTATTCTCCATTCATTGTTCTGGAATTTTTCAATATTCCAACATGTGCAAGAACAACAGATGTTGTGGTTCCATCCCGAGCTAAATCATTTGTCTTTGCCGCAGCTTGCCTTACCAACTTGGCCCCAATATTTTCAACTAGGTCCTCTAATTCAACCAATAAAAAGGCCAAAACCATAGCATTGAGATACATTTCATTACACTGTCAATAAAAATAAAATTTGACTCAGCCATAACCCTTTCCTTTTATTTTTGTGAAAAGATTTATGCATTACTCTAATGTGGCTAGTCCATAGGCCAAGTAGACCACTGGGTAACAAATATGTTTCCTTTCACCTTTGAGTTTTCAAATTATGCCTACCAAATCTAAGACATTTAAGAGGGGAACTAATACAACGTTAAAAAGAAAACCAGAGCACACATCTACAAATTACCTCCTTAGCTACTGTCACACCATCATTAACTATTTTCGGAGAACCATGCTTGCTCTCCAAGACAACATTTTTCCCCTCACCCCAAGGGTGACTCCAACAAGATCAACAAGTTTGTTCACACCGCCTGCAAGACAAATTGACAATGCTTTCAGTAAGTGTGCAATTGAATGCCAGACCATATGCCAAAACAACCCTCCATGAAAAATTAAAATAACACATTAAAATCGAATATAAGTGGACAAGGAAAGATCCACCGCAGTGAAATTTCACGTGCAGGTGACCTTCCTTTAAACATATTTTTTTCTCTTACCTGCAATTTTTTTGTCATTGAGCCATCCTTGTTGAAGTACAACTCCTTTTCCATAGCTCTTGTATTAACTACCTTCTCTCTGTCACATAATCTCAGAGTCCCTCTTTTGCTTGAGCGATTAAAGGAAATGGGTGAAAAAACTGAAAGAGAAGACAATTGTCTCCCATAATTATCAAACATTGCACCCAACTTCTTCCCCTTTCCATTGTTACCCAATGAGGTAGATGTGGCAATTGTTGTCATACTGCCCAAAGCATAGGCCATCTTCTCTTATGCTGAATATAGAATTACAAGATCTTCATATTAGTATAAACCTTAAAAAACATGACTCCCATTGCTAAAAACCACTTTTAAGTTGTAACAGGCAAACTAAACAACTATCGCAACTTTTGGCAACTTCTGGAGCATTAAGAGAGAAACAACCAAAGAGAAATACAACCAAAATCCTCATTTTAATGAGACCGGACTATATATTTTCATTAATATAATAGAAATAAATCACGACTATATTAAGGCCAGCACAAAACAATCTTTAACCAGTGTCTCTCGCGGCCTTCAGGTTGCCATGCTAGAGGTTGCATATTTTTAATTTAAATTCTTGACCTCTCGTACCCATCTATGAATGCATCCAATGGGATATCTACATCAAATGCTCCTTTATATCCCCAAAAACAAATTCCCTACTACAAGAGCACCAGTATTGATGGATCACCCCACACCATCCCACCCACTAGAAACGGTGAAAAAGGAAACCCGAGAAACCTTCTGAAATATCTCAAGATGACTATATGGGTGGTTCTTATGAATCAACCAACCATTTAGAACATGCTCATCAATCCAAACCATAAGTATTATGTGAAAATATTCAAGAAGGCACTGAATCGGATTTCTGAAGCTATGTTAGAGAAACCCTAAACTCTCACTGAAATAGGTGAAATGTGGCACCACTCAGAGATTGACATGTGCCAATTGGTACAAGTGGTAGACAATTGGAATGCTCAAACAACGAGGTGATGCGGGAATGACATGAGGGAGAAAATATCAGAAAAGCCCCAAATTTGGAGAACTAAAGCTCATCACCAACCTGAGATTGAAAACTTTACATGATGTAACCTATGAAATCGTAAATGGAGAAATCATAGTAACAATAAAGTAACCTATGTAATAATAAATTTGGATTCATCCTGGGAGTGGTAATGGGAGAAATCATAGTGAAAAACAGGAAACATGCAGAGTTGCTTACAATCGAATAGATGAAAAAACACATACAAAAAACCTAGATAATAATCATGAACAAGCTTAATATTGAATTATGAACTATAAAGGAACTTACAAAATGTGACATTACAAACCTGGTCAAGCGCACAAGCAAAAATATCCTGGACATGACCCTGGTTGACAAGTTGTATTGCTCATGATGCAAGAGGATTTGTACCTGCACTACCAAGTCAATCAAAATCCATCATTATCTATATAATAAATACAAGTAATTGATATAGTATTTTTTACTCTAAGATGCATTTTTATGATAATGTTAGAACATATGTTGAAAATGTCAAAACATGCCTGAATAAGCTCCTCTTCGTTTCAAGAACAATTTATTGGAGTCACATGAACTTGGAACAAGCCTCCCACGATCTGAAAGAGTAGCAACTAAGTCAACAGTGACTTTATTGTTGCTACGCTGGATCAAGGGAGGTTTGCTCCAAGATTAAATCGCTCCAATAAATTATTCTCTACTAAACCGGGCCAACCACGTGAAGGTGGAAGCTCTTATGGCCCCTCACCCCCCCCCCCTCCCCACATCACTCTCAATTCCCCAATACCCAATCTATATTTCATTTTTTACTTTCATGAGCATAAAAAAAAATATTCAATAACTAATTAAAAAACAATTCAACAAAAAGTATGCAAGGAAACATTGCAATTAATTCTTGACATAAAAATAGTATGATAAATGAGTTTTTCATATAATGAAAAAAACGTTCCAAGTATGGTAACGTTTGTCTTATAATAATACAATATTTTACATTATCAAATTTTCTTTTTCTTCTTCCTATTTCTAAAGCTCCTAATTACATCATCAATATCATCGTGCTCTGCTCCTGTTTCGTGCCTTTCGACCCGTACTGCTGACCTAGTTGCGTAGTCACGATGTCTGGTCTCATCCAGTGACGGGGCATCGCCTACAAAAATAGATAATATTAAATTTTAATTGTCAGTTTTTAAATATCATTGAACTAGTTCGGTAATATTAATAAAAAAAATTACAATGAGATTATTTACCTGGTGCACCAGTGGTCGCCGCTGACCTAGTTGCGTTGTCACGATGTCTGGTCTCATCCAGTGACGGGGCATCGCCTACAAAAACAGATAATATTAAATTTTAATTGTCAGTTTTTAAATATCATTGAACCAGTTCGGTAATATTAATAAAAAAAATTGCAATGAGATTATTTGCCTGGTGCACCAGTTGTCGCCGCTGACCTAGTTGCATAGTCACGATGTCTGGTCTCATCCAGTGACGGGGCATCGCCTACAAAAACAGATAATATTAAATTTTAATTGTCAGTTTTTAAATATCATTGAACTAGTTCGGTAATATTAATAAAAAAAAAAATTGCAATGAGATTATTTACCTGGTGCACCAGTTGTCGGCGCTGACCTAGTTGCGTAGTCACGATGTCTGGTCTCATCCAGTGACAGGGCATCGCCTACAAAAACAGATAATATTAAATTTTAATTGTCAGTTTTTAAATATCATTGAACTAGTTCGGTAATATTAATAAAAAATTGCAATGAGATTATTTACCTGGTGCACCAGTTGTCGCCGCTGACCTAGTTGCGTAGTCACGATGTCTGGTCTCATCCAGTGACGGGGCATCGCCTACAAAAACAGATAATATTAAATTTTAATTGTCAGTTTTTAAATATCATTGAACTAGTTCGGTAATATTAATAAAAAAAATTGCAATGATATTATTTACCTGGTGCACCAGTTGTCGTCGTTGGGATTGTTTCCCTGTCTTCCTCTCTTGTGGTAAGATCCTCAAGGAAAACATTCTCTGTCATTTAAACAAAAAAAGTTATAAGGACAACCATCAAGGTATAATTAGAAAAAATTATAAGTGGAAATTAATTACCGTCACGGCCCTCACTGATAGTAGCATTGTCGGCCTGGTCCCCACTACAATGATCAGGTTGCACGTGAGCATCATCTACATCTGGCTCTAAAA